>PVJS01031891.1:5000-23111 GCA_004027185.1 Glis glis | reverse complement strand
ACACACACACACACACACACACACACACACACACACACACACACCTGGTATTACACATATGTAACCTACAAAACTCAAACTCTTTGAATTTCAAATGTCAGTTAAAAGCATTCCTTGGCACCTTAAAGTGGACTTTCCTGTATCTTTTGTTATGTGATTCTCCCTTTTATTCTTCCTGGATTAGAAGTAAACATTGACTTTTCCCTATATCTAACCTTTTGGATATCTTTAGATAAATGATAATTTTAAAAGCAAACAATGAATGCATCAATGCATGCAGTAATAGCTTCTCAGTTTGCTGACCTGCTCGTAAGTTCTTTCATATTTACTACATCCCTTCTAGACCGAACACCTGACTTCTTCCAATCAGAAACCTAAGCAGCCTCCCTCCACTGCTGAGTTTCTAAGCATACACAAATAAACGAAGCTTCACCTCCACAACGGCCAACTCTATAGAGAACTAAGTCAAGTAAATAGTGCCAGAATCATAGAGGCATGGTATAAAAGGGGAAATGTGTGGCATTTTATCTTAGGAATCTGCTTCAAATTAAGAAAATTTGCTCAGAGCAATTTGACCTGTAATAGGGATGTCATATAACATCAATTTCTAATGAGGGGAAAAGTGTATATAATCAGAAATGCCAAAAATAAAGCATGAATTATAAAAATAAATTTAAACATTTTAAGTTATAATACCTATTAAGTGTCAAATAATCTTCTTATCATACCACTATAAAATGTGAACTTACCAGATCGGCAATTTTCGGGCACACTAAAAATAGTCACTTTGTTTTCAAAATATGGGGCATTATCATTATCATCTTCAACTTTGAATAGCAAGGGGAGTGGGTAATCGGGTGCGTAGCCATCCGCAGTTGTAGCATAGCCATATACCTAAAAGGGAGAAAAAGGGCACCAGCTTGTTTCCAAATGACAAGTTATGCCAAAAGCAAGCCTAGTGCTGGAGCAGGATGTTTCATCTTGAAACTCATCCACGAAGGCCACTGGAACTAAGAAATGATGCGATGGAAAGACAACACATAGGTGCACTGCATGCCCACCTGCCATATGGCTTCGGTCCCCTTTAGGTGTTAGTTCTCATTATTCTCCCACCGGGTACCATGTGCTCCAAGCACAATGAACTTCAGGTGTTCACTGAACTAACTGCTTGCTGTTCCACTTGTTAGAATGCATGCAGACTTCCTCCAGTTATGCTTATAAAGTGTTTTTCAAAAGTTCATAAAAATCGCAAATGTGGTTATAATTGCAGACAGATATATATACATATATTGTATATATCACTACTATTTCCGGATCATGCCTCTACCTACATTTTCTCATTTTTCCATCATAAGCATTTCTTTCTAATAAAAATGCTAATGGAGCCAGGCAGGCCTATGATCCTAGTACTGGGGAAGCCAAGATAGGAGGATCACGGATTCAAAACCAGCCTCAGCAACTTAGCAAGGCTCTCAGCAACTTAGAGAGACCTTGTTTCAAAATAAAAAATAAAATAGGGCTGGGGTGTAACTCAGGGGTAGAATGCCTCTGGGTTCCATCTCTAGTATCATGATAAAATGCTAATGGAAGCATATGCATACTCCAACCCCACCTCACAGTGATATATCTTGGCCCCCACCACTAGGATGTAATGTCTTTTCCCTTTAAATTCCATCAAGATTTTTTTTACATTCTTCTCATGTGGTTTGTTCATAAATAAAAATAAACAATGAATTTGCTATGGTGCTTTGATTACTTCTCCTGTACGAGCTATTGTATAAACTATTTTTAAGTAATGCTTTTATATCACTAGGAGTAAAATGTTTAGAGAATTTGGGAGGAAACATAAAATTGTAAAGAAATTATGCCATCATTATCCCATCATTACTCTTAATTATGAAATACCTAAAATGGAAATTTTATATTGTTTAAAACCTGCACTGCCTTATAGAGTGCTTTGGTGGACATTCTAGGATAGGGTCCAGCCTTTTTTTGTATGAATTATAAGATCTTTAATACTCTCTAGTCTTTACTTATCTCTCTAGCTTTGTATTTCACATTTTTCCTTAGTGTCAAACTATACTTCATCCTGGGTTTGTTGCTGTTGTCATTGTGTTGATTTCTTTTTAACAAGTGGATCTTCCTGTTGCTGATATATCTTCCTAGGACACCTAGCTCTTCTGTTCTCCTCCACACAATTGTTAACTTCTTTCAGTGCTGCCTGAGTGTGGCCACCAACTTTCAGATGTCTGCTAACATACTTCTCTCTGGACTGCCCACAGATGATAACTTTCTCTTTATAAGATCCTTTATCTCTAAAGAACATCTTTACTGTCCTCTCCTATAATCCAAGATATAAGAGTTTAATCAGCATCGTTCTTTATCATTCCCCCAAACCACTGTGAATTTCTCTCATACACCAGATTAGACATCAGTACACTGAAGAGATATGTGAAAGGAAACAAGAAAAGGATTTAATTTTCAGAAGAGATAGAATTTGTGTTTAGATAGGATAGGACAGAAGAAGATAGACTGATAAATTTATTCTGGATTACTACGGAAATAAAATAGTGCCCAAGGATTTCATTGCTGAAGAACAGAGAGAGAGAAGCATCATGCTATGTAAGGGACAGAGGCTGTGGATCCAACCACAGTGCATGTACATTTAGATTCACTTTGGATGCCTGGGGCCCAACACAGATAAGCCAGAATTTCTGGGCATTGGCCCAGGTACTTAAAAAAAATCTCATAATTTACAACATACAACCATAGTCGAGAATAATTAGGGTACTTTATTATAGAGAACTTTGAACTCAATAAAATTAATTGTCAGTTCTCTGGAACTCTGATCAAATATGTGCCTTAAAATGCAGTCATTATCCCCGTGGAATGATGGAGGGGGTCTATGGAAGAGTGAATTAATGAAGGAAACACTTCCATTGTTACTATGTACATATGTGAAATTATCAATGCCAATCTCAATATCATGTAGAGGGAAGGGGAGGAAGTGGGGAGGGGGCCAGGGGAAAACTCACCAAGTGCTGTGTGCATGTATGTCCCTACATTATGATGTGAGACTACAATGCAACAAAATATATTAAAATAAAATAAAATGTTCTCATTATATTTTTATACCTTCCCCCACATTACTTCCTTTGTTATATCTGTTGTCTTTTTTAGCAATGGAACCAATAGAAATTTAAAGTTTATATTGAATATGAATACTATTTTATTATTTTTTTCTTGCAGTACTGGGTATTGAAACCAGGGGCATTCTACCTCTGAGCTACACCCCCAGTCCTATTTTTTATTCTTTATTTTGAAACAGGGTCTCACTAAGTTGCAGAGGGCCTCACTAA
Organism: Glis glis; assembly: GCA_004027185.1. Taxonomy (NCBI): domain Eukaryota; kingdom Metazoa; phylum Chordata; class Mammalia; order Rodentia; family Gliridae; genus Glis; species Glis glis. The sequence goes on along the minus strand of PVJS01031891.1, from coordinate 19,752 downwards.
GTAGCTGAGGCTGGACATGAACCTGTGATCCTCCTGTCTCAGCCTCCCAAGTACTGGGATTACAAGTGTGTGCCACCACGCCCTTGAATACTACTTTAAATATTAAATCAAATATTTGACTTTTTCATGTGTAAAAAGCAGCATTGAAAATATAAATAAGCCAACAATGAAGACATAATTCTGAATAAATATTTCAGTAACCTTACCAAAAACTGATCATACTGCTCACGGTCAATGCTTCGCGTACAATAGATATCCCCCGTATCTTTCTCTATGAAAAACAAATTGAAGGGCTCTTTGTCCACTCCTGGTCCACTTATGGAGTAAAAGATGGTGTAATTCTGTGCTGCATCAGATTGGATCTATAACAATAAATGATAATTTAGGAATACAACAATTATTGACATCACCAATACCTTCAACCTAAACTTTTGTGATAGTTTATTTTTTGCAACTCGCTCTTTTTCCCACTTACCTATTCTTTCTTTCTTCTGCATATCTATCAACCATCTCCCAAGTTTTGCAAATTTTTATTTACATTCGGCAATGTGCAAAGTCGCAGTCTATCACTTATTTGATCTTGAATTCTTTTATCAGCATAGTTACAAAATTTGCGCAGTGATATACATTTACGATTCCTATTCACTTATTCTTATTTATATGTATAGTAACACTTCCAGTAATTTTAAATTATTCAGAATTAAAAATTATGTGATTAAAAAAGTACTGTAGAAATAATGCAACTTTCCTCGTACAATTAATTCTTCAAAAATCTCATGTCTCCAAAACTGTTCTATGCTTGCGTTTCAGCTATCTGGCAGTGAGACAATCTTATGTAGTATACAGAAAAGTGGCCATTTTTTGAAGGATAAGTGTTAATTTAAGCAAGAGTTGAATTATGCAAATTCCACAGACATACTTGCTGTGTATGAGTACTAAAACATCTAGCAGAGTATTTGGGTCAATTTGGATGTAAATCTACAGATATAAAAGCTCAAAATATGAAACTTGGTTCCAAGTGTCTAAATATGATTTCTGGAAGAGAACAAATATATTGGGTGACTCCCATGTGACCATAGTTCTGGTGAATAGAAGATTCTACGACTACCAATAGTCTAAACCCTGACTGCATATACTATGCAACTTTCAAATGGAAATTTTAACAACAAAAAATGTAGTACATGTGAAAGCAAGTCAGATGAGACATACCTGCTGCACATGTTGTGGGAAAGGACCTAAGGAGTTCTCCATCAGGGAACATGGAATAGGAGCCCATTTCCTCTTATGGCGCTTGCGAACTGTGTCTTTGGCATGTCTTTTCTTAGGAGCCTACATTTGATGAGAAACAAAGAAGTACAGCATTGCTTATCATTCTTGGAACTATGTTTTTTCACATATATGTCAACATGGAGAGTATAAGTAAGAATGATACATAACAATATCATGGATAACCTCCAAAGCATTCCTGTTTTTACTAGTAGGACACACACACACACACACACACACACACACACACACACACACATACACACACCATAAGACTCCAGACTACATTATACTCCCTCATTTCACTTATTTCTTGATTTAACCAGTTAACAATCAGAAACTTATAGGGCCTTGGGAATACTGTCACCTTAAGATGCTATAGACTGCCAGGTATGGTGGTACACGCCTGTAATCCCAGTACTTGGGAGGCTGAGACAGGAGGATCTCAGATTCCAAGCCAGCCTTAGCAACTTAGCAAGGTCCCTCAGAGAGAGATCCTGTTTCAAAATAAAAACTAAAGTATGGCTGTGGATATACCTCAGAGGTAGAATGCCTCTGGGTTCAACCTCTAGTATCAAACAAAAGCAACAACAAAAAAGATGCTATAGAGCCCCCCTAAAATCAGATAATCCATTAAAATATTCAAGAATTGGTTTTAAAACATTTATAAACTTATATAAAAATATAGGGCAGTATTTGTAGCATTTATTCAAGTATGTTTATTTCATGTAATGTGGGTGTTCTTTACAATTTAGATAAAAATAATATTTTTGAAGCTTTAAGCATATTTAAAATTTAGCAAAGAGAAATTCTTGTGCTCCAAAAAATTTTGCTGGGAAATCCTCTTGTAAATTGAATCACTTATTAATTCATGGCTTTATAAAACCAAAATCATTGTGCTGAGTTTGCTTTAAGTGAGATGTGAATTCCAGAAACCTTCTCAGTCCCAGGACCAATCACCACCATTCAATGCAAGAGAATGAGCCTAGACACTCACACCAATCCTGTGGCCTGACCACACATCCACCCTCCCAAGAGACAGAACCATGGAAATCTCTACTATGATGGGACTACGTTTTAGACAATCTCTTTTCCTCTTTGAAGAGAGACTCAAACCCAGGGCAAGTTGGGCGGGCGCCGCGCAGGGTGGAGTGCTACTTCTCCAGCCAGCTTGCTTTTCACTGAGCTAGAGATCCGCCCTCGCCTCATCCAGTCCTGTTGGTCAGGTTGGTTGTTCTCATTGCCACACCTCCAAACATGCTCTGAAACCTTTGATACTGTGACTTTTGCTCCCTGGCTATAGAGAGTGTTTATGGTTATACAACTGGGTAAACAGCTCTAACACTCCTTAACAGTCTAATCTTTCTTTATATTAATTATAAATGGAAAAAACACACAAATGAACACTTAAGGACAGCAATTCTAACCTGCAAAGAAGTCTATGAAATGAAGGACTCTCATAAAGACATTAATATGCAAGGCTACTTAAATCCTCGGCCGTTATACCTTTTTATCTCTTGCTGAGAGTACAATTTCTATCTCGTCTTGTTCCTGCCACTGACTGTCTGAGAGTAAAATGGAAAACGTCTTTCCTTCAGAAGACAAAAGGAGGTCACGTGTCGTGTAAATTGATCCATCTTCCAGAATTCTGAAGGCAGGGTCGCTGGACAGGACTCGGCTGGCCGACTGAAGACACGCCTTCAGATTCACTGCAGGGAAGAAATTTATTCAAGTGTGGCAATTTGTTAGGTGAAACCAGAATAGAACAAGTTTTACAGGAGTGACAACTGGGAGTTAATGCGTGAGAAGCAGAAAGAGGGCAGTGACATGTAGTGCCTGCTATTCTTTTTTTATTTTTTATTTTTTTGTGATACTGGAGATTAAACTCAGAGGCCATCTACCTCCAAGCTACACCCCTCGTCCTTTTTTTTTTTAATTTTGAAACAGGGTCTTGCTAGGTTGCTAAGAGTCTCACTAAATTGCTGAGGCTGATTTCAAACCTGCAATCCACCTGTTTTAGCCTCTCGAGTACTAAGATTACAGGTATGTGCCACCACACCCTGCTAGCACCTGCTATTCTAAGCAAGTACTTAGGGGCCATGAAAATTAAGCAATTAAATTGTAGAATCTTATTTCTCATTGCTTTTGAAGTGAATTATTTTCCTAGTTTTATTCGATTTATTCTGTTTCCACAAATATATATATCGAGAGAGAGAGATGGTCCTTGACTTTATGATGTGCCAAGCAATGCACATTTAGTAGAAACTGTAGCTTGGGTTTTGCATTTTAATCTGGATCTTTTCTCGGCTAGTGATATGTGGTAGGATCCTTTCTCATGATGTCGGGCAGGGATGGTGAGCAGTAGCTGCCAGTGAGACTCCTGATTGGAAGGGGAAACAAAGAATTCTCTACAGTGGACTGTGTTGCTAAGCTATGATGTTTGGTGTATTAATGAATTTCTACTTGTGGTATTTTCGACATATAATGGGTTCATCAGGATGTGACCCCATTATAAGTCAAGCATCTGTAGATATATAGATCAATACAGATGCATATACATACACAAACAAATTTATTGTTTTATATCAACAAAGTATTGTTTTATATCCCGGGGATTATAACTATATGATGTCAGTGGATTTTGCAATATCTGATAGTTAAAACTATCTTGCAACAAGTAAAAAAGCTAGTCTATTCGTGTGTGTGTGTGTGTGTGTGTGTGTGTGTGTGTGTGTGTGTTTCCTGGGGATTGAACCCAGGGACATTTACTTTGGAGCTACAGCTCCAGTCCTTTTTTATTTTTGAAACAGGGTCTCACTAAGTTGCTGAGAATCTCACTAAATTTTGGAGGCTGGCCTTGAACTTGCAATCCTCCTGTCTCAGCCTCCCAAGTACTGGGATTACAGGCATGTGCCACCAGGCCCGGCTGGTCTATTCTCAAGTAATATTTTTCACTAGTGTTTCAAATAATCTTTCTATAGTACCTTTGTGAGGTTTAATTAGCTCAATGCTTAATACACATTGATGACTATGATAGTAAGATCCAATGAAATGATGACTTTCACAAGCTAGTCTCTGAAATAGATCATACAAATTCTTAGTGAATACTTGTTCATTGTTATGAACCTCAAGTACAAATTTTACTTTGAGCACTTAAATTTTGACACATTTGTTTCACATCTAATCAATTTAAAGAAGTTAGCATTGCAATTTTGGCAGCAGATTAGTAGATGAATTAAAAATATACTTCTGGTATTGGTGCCTTACTTAGTTTGAACTAAGATAATTTAACCCTCTAGTGTTTGCTAATTTTTCTGGCAAGAAAAGTATACACATAATTTCAATAACTTAATTATTTTTAACCACCACAAAAAACAAATAGCCTATCTTTTATTGTATCATCAATCTCTCTGCCAAGTAGCTAGTATATGGCTTTTATCCCAAAAGCTTTTATAAGAGCAGCCTGAAGCTAAATGTAGCAGATTCCAACTACTAAATTCTCAATAACATTTCTCACCTTTGCCTACAAGGGTTTCAGCCTGCAGATGAGAAGGAACTTGAAGAGGAATTTTCTGACAAGCATCGCAAAATAATATCAGAACCTCAAAAGAAAGGAAAAATGAGGAATTATATTTGGTCACACATTTTCACATTACAGTTTTGTCTTATTGATAAAAATATTGTCAATCTTGGCAACAAATTAAGCTTTTAATCCTTCCACTTTTTCATATTTATTTTAGAAGTAACCAGAAAAGAATGGCCCTGGGAACACCAAAGTCATTGAGTATCAATGAAAAAATTCAGTGAACCATTCTTAGAATCTGCATCATATTGTATAATTGCAAGAAAATGTGTTGCAATCTGTTGACTTTATATTATATAGAGTTTATTGCCTCTAAGAACATTAATAAGTGTCATTCTGATTATTTGGCCTGAAAAAAGAAAGTCCTTAATTCTGGAATTCAATAATCACATCTCTATTCTCAAATCATCATTTCCATTTTTTGAGAATATAGTTGATAAAGTGAGAAAATATTTGAGGATTTTTTTAATCTCATAAAGAATAATGCTCCCCAAAATTTCCAGTTGTCAAATAACTTTTCAGATAGTCTTGGAAAAAACTTCACAGTCTAAATGATCTCCAATCACACAACCAGCCTAAAAAGAAATGTATTTCAAAATATAATGTCTGCTCTTCAAATGAGTAAAATATTTCAAATTAAATTCAAGAAACAACTATTGTTTTAAAGAGTTGGGTAGTTCAAAGGAGACAGATACTTTCTGAAACATAAAAGAAAAGTTATCAATTTGAAGGCTTCTATAAGTTCAAAACATATTTTTCTTCTTTTTTGGCACATGCTGCTTATTTGATTTCTCTTTTCCTTATCAAAATGACTTCATTTTGATTATTTAGATGTAAAATGGATCAGTTAGATTTCCCAGAACCATGTATGTCAACATTATGACCAGTTTTCCTCTGAAGACATATTTCTATAGTTATGGGGGGCATTACCTATGCAGAGGAAAAAGAAGAGAGAAATATCAGTATTAAGGATGTGTACAGCCGGGCGTGGTGGCGCGCGCTTGTAATCCCAGTACTTTGGGAGGCGGAGACCGGAGGATCCGGGTTTGCAGCCAGCCTCAGCTCGCTCTCTCTCTCTCTCTCTCTCTCTCTATCTATCTAGTGAGGCCCTCCGCAACTTTGTGAGACCCGGTTTCAAAATAAAGTATAAAAAATAGGGCCGGGGGTGTAGCGCAGAGGTAGAACGCCCCTGGGTTCAATCCCCGGTATCGCAAAAAAAAAAAAAAAAGAATTTTCTGAGGATAAAACATTCTATTGGTAGTTGTCTAAATATATAATGAGGAAAGAGCACATTAATCAGAAATATATATATATATACACATACATGTATACATATTTATATAAATACATATACTTATACATATGCATATATTTGTATATATGTGCATATGCAAAACATATGATATATCTACATTTCCATTCCCACTCCTCTCTGGTTTCCACCAGTCCTGGGACCCCACCTCAGTGATGGCCCCTCTGTAGGCAGAGCAGATGGAGGTTTCCAGTCATTAGTCCTCTTCCAGTCTACAGGTTAAATTAGTAGTTAAGTGATTTGGAAGGGGCTATAGTCAGACACCCTTTTAGTCAGGATGGGGGTCAAGGATGAATCTGCACAGGACGAATCAAGGAACATGGGTCAGGGCAGGGATAAAAGCAAAGGAAATTTGGGTGGAATCCCTTGAAAACTGTTCACCACATTTTACCAAATACTAACTCAAGATGATATCTGAGTCCTCCTCTCCCCAAGTAGCTACAGAATCAGTTCACCATCAACCCTGGATTGTGTATTATTTATATGGAGAAAATGTTGTGCCCATACAGTAAAACCTTCAAATTCTGAAAATATAATTTGAAACTAAAATATTTTGCAGAGATAAAAGAGTTCAGTAATGCTGGATGGAGAGATGGGACAACTCTCCTCTTCCCATCAAAGAAAAAATAACACAGTTGCAAAGCTATTAAAATTCCAAGCGGAAGGCAGGTTGATGGCATTTTTAATGACTGTCATGTTTGCTTTATTATTTTTTGTGAGTTAAACTACTTGCTTAAACTAAGAGTTCTGTCTTTCTCCCAGCTCTTCCTGGGTAAACTATGAAAGTCCTGGATAATTCATACCTTCCCCGCAAATCCTTTTCCACTTCTTGCAGCTCAGTGGAAGAAAACATGTTAAATTTAAATTATTTAATGACTACTAGCAAAAGCAAGCCTCAGAACCTTCTGGGCCAAATGCCTAAGGCCTGAATTTATTCCAGTACTGCTTAGATAAACACCACAGCAAGACAGAACAAGGGATTCCCTTGAAAAACTCAAAATCCTGGCAGCAGGTGTTTGAAGAGTCAGCTAAACACGCCCCATCCTGGACCACAGGTCTCTCAACTTGTCCTGCATTTTTTCTCAGATCTGCATTTGTTTTCCCAGTCTATGTTCCCTGTCTTCTGTCCCCACCTCTGTTCTCTTTCAAGCCCAAACTGGAAGCAGAAAGCGGGTAGTGACATGCTTGATCCCCTAATCCTTTGGTTGTTACTCACCAGGAGAGAGAAAAGGAGCTGCTTATAGAAGATGCTCCCTGGGGCAGCGGAGGCCACAGCCATCAGAAGCGGTCCCAATGGTCAGGGCCAGTGACCAGAGAATGCACGCGGTCACCTGGATGCACAGGGCAGCTGAGCCAATGCGGACACCTGTCAGAATGTCCTGCCGCCACCTTGGCACAGCCGAGCTGGCTTTGGAAGAGAGTCGGGAGGCAAGTGACAGAGGACAGGAGAAGTGGCAGGAGAACGCGTCCCTCCTGATCTCTGGCCAGCCTTCCTGCTTCCAATCCAATGACCTCTGCATGGAAAGAGGATTTCCTACAAGTAGGAAGAGTGAGGCACAAAACACCCCAAAGCCAGTCACTGGCTCCTCCTCACAGTGCTTTCAAAATCCCTCCTGCCACTTAACACACAGGCACCAGCAGGCGGGAACACCCTCCATGCTCAGCCCGCCTCCCTTTCCCCCCAGGTTGGTGCGATGAAGTCCTCCCCGGTTATTACCCCCTCCCACGGCCTCCCCTCCTTGGCCTTATTAACCCGCCTTGCCCCTGGGTACTAACATAAATTGTGCACAAACTCCACGCAAGGAAGTGAGGCCTCCTTGGCTGCTATTGGCAGATCAGAGGGCACCAGCATGGGCAATCACTTCCATCTGCAGGTATCTCTACATCTAGGCACTTAGGTGTAGTCTGTCCCAGAGTGTGGCTCTGCCAGTGATCAGGCATGCCGATTGGAAGCAGTGACTTCACGGATGCATTGTGTCGGCTCCCTATTATTTTCTGTCTACTGGGGCTTAGTCCTCTAGACATCAGGAGCAACTTCCAGAGTAATCACCCTCATAAAAGCAAAATAATAAAGAAGTCCCCGGGATATAATTTTGTTATTGCTTTCTTTTTGTTACATGCGAAGGCATATTTTTTATTCTTATCTTTTTTTCTAAGACAACTAGAATCTGGGAGACCAAGTCTCATAGGATCACTCCATTCACCCCAATTACGTGTGTATTACAAGGAATTATCCCGGATATCCTAGGCTAATGGTACAATAATGCTGCCATGTTTAGGTTTTGTGAACACTGATGACTTGTAATGAGGACCTCAGCATCATTTTTCCTGCCACAACTCAGTAAGCTCAATGATATCAGTTGCACTCAAGGGCAGAGAAGGAAGTTAGAGAGAGAGGATAAATATTTTCAGATGGTAATTATATACCTTAATATATGGAGAGAGCACTAAAATTCACATTGCCTGGGCCACTGCTTTGAGTCAGGAGACAGCATATATTTCGGTGAATCCTGCCTATAGTCCCAGGAGGGCTCCTTTTAGGAGATAATGGAACCACAGGAGAGAGAGAACTTGTCCTTTGTCCATGGGTAAAAAGTGGAGAAATGGACATGTGAACCTAGATTTATCTGCCACCAAAATGCTGCTCTTCTTTTCTTTGTATCCATGTGCTTGTTTGTGGAAGGTACCTTAAAGATTCAAATGTTTATTCATTGAAAAAATATATAAGGGCCTATATATTAGGCTCTGTCCTTTGCTAGGGGAGGAATACCACACAGGGATTAAAAAAAAAGATCAGAAATGTTATGGTGTTAACTGGGTATGGTGGCACATGCTTGTAATCCTAGTACCTGGGAGACTGAGACAGGAGAATCACAGGTTCAAAGCCAGCCTTGGCAACTTAGGGAGGCTGTCAGCAACAAAGTGAGACCCTGTTTCCAAATAAGAAATAAAATCAGGCTGGGGGTGTAGCTTGGGAGTAGAATGCCTCTGGGTTGAATCCCCAGTGCCCAAAAAAAGAAAAATATTATGGTGTTAAAAGAAAAAGTGCACTTTTTAGAGGAGAACACCAAAGAAAGTTCAAAAGATAGAGTAAAAGGAGGCACTATAACAAATATTAAACATCTTAGCAATTAAAGGAGAAATTAATAAATAATTAAATTCTTAGTTCAGAGATTCAAGTAGAAGAGTTTATTTGAAATATGCAAATATTGCATAGTCTGTTTTCCACTACAGATTTATGGTTATAAAAAGAATAATTTAAATGTGAAGACCCACATGACCCTTGTATTTCTTTAATCTTATTTAAAGTATATCAAGAAAGTATACCTTTCTACAAGTTTTAAGAATATGTTTTGTGGAGATTTACTGACAAGTTTCATGAGAATTCTTTATGCATGGACAACTAACAGAAAGGGCTGGCTACAAATAAATTCAAGTCCTTAAAACAACCATATATAGATAGGACTATGGTCTCTGTCAGGTAAACCTGTTTATTCTAAAAGCCTAGATTGGTACAGATGTTATACCTGTTGATGGAATCAAAACAAGGCACTTTTTTGTTAAATACACATGACCAAAGATAATAGGCGCTAAAGGGCAAAACAAGGGTGCAATCTTTGTACAAGAAAATTGTACAAACAAAGGAAAAAAGAAGTCTTAGCTGTAAAAAACAATATCTTGGGTCCTGTGAGTTCAGTGTACTACAGTGGAAAGCCCCTTCAATTCCACTGGACTCCTAGATTTTATCTGGGTAAAGGTTATTGAAAATTAGAAATAAAGTATGTGCCTTGATGCTTACGAGCAATGATTTCTTAAGTCTGTTTGCATAGTATACTAATTATTTTACATAAAATGACCACTCCCCATTATTATCAAAACTATTGGCAGGCCTATGAGAAGAAATGTCAGCACACATCTCTGGGTAATTTAGAACTCCATTCAGTGCACACACAAACATAACTCAGAGAAACAAAACAACTGTTTAGGATGAAGGCATCTGTCCAGGCATGTAACTGGAAAGTCCAGGGATACCCTAGATTCAGGCTTAGGTTCTCTTCATTTTTCAGGGCTTCTCTCTTTGTGTTGATTTCATTATCATTCAGTTTTCCCAGTGTAGAGGCAAAGATGGCTCCAGAAACTCCAAGACTACATCTTACTGGTCTAGCAATTCATTGTTGAAAGAGCATGTCTTGTTCCCAATGGTTTGAGCAAAAGCCAGTTCCTCTGACCTGAATGGTAACCATCAGTGTAAGGGCCAGGGGTGAGCCGGAGCATGTAGGCAAAAGTGGTGAAGTCCTTACCCAAAGACAGCTAAAGGTTATGGACAAAAAGGAGGAATAGTGGTTAGACACGTAATTCAATAGATTTCCACTAAACTAACCTTTACTTTATTGTAGTTTGAATAATACCAATTACCAATTAATGATTTTAACACCTTATTTACATTAGCCATGATGCTGATGATATAAAGCTAAAGACATCACCTCCACCTTCATGGAATTTATAATCTATTACACATTTTGAAAATTAGCTAAAGTATTTCCTATGATGGTCAGCATTAAAATCCTGGTGAAGTGAACATAACAAATATTTCATACTTGTACTCGTTTCCTGCTGTTTTCTCCAATTATTATTTTCTTTGTTGATCTTTAAAATTGAATGATTGAAAGGTGTTTTTAATATAGATATAAACTTAATATCAGTTTTTATCTTATATATTAAGAATTGTATTAATTAAATATTAACTTTTAAACATGAGAGTATATACTAACCAACGTATATAACTTTGTTATGACAGAAAATTAGAGAGACACTTCACCCATGACCTAAAGGTAATCTTTCAGTTCATATCTTTCCAGTGTAGCTTCTGTGTATAGAATTTGTAATATTTTTATATACTTGTGCTATGAATATAATTTGTAGCATGCCTTTACCCTTTAAAAATATAAAATCTGTTATGACATGACATGTGTCCTAAGTCATGACAAGTCCTAAGTAGATACCATATTAACAGCTGTAATAAATTCCTTCAAATAAATGCAACAATTGATTTAACCACTTCCTAATATTCAGCATTTAAGTTGTTCCCACGTTTTTATTATTATAAAGACCATCATTATCTACTAATATTTTTCTGGATTTAGGAATATTTTCTGGATTTAGGATTTAGGATTAGAGTTCCACAAGTAGAAGTTCTAAATCAAAAGATAAGGGATTTACTGGTTCTTGGTATAAGCAGCCAAACTGCACTGCAAACGCAGAGGACCAAGGTACATTCTTACTAACAAGGACTGCAACGATATTCCAGCAAGAACTGAATATCATCATTCCATTTAAAAATCCTGCTATTTTGGTAAGAAAGAAACTATAATCTCAATTATTTACCTAGTCACGATGTAACACTTTTCCATGACTGCCTCTTCTGATGTATATGTACTTTTAATATATTGGCACTTTTAAAATAAACCAAACAAGTTAATACTTGAAACTCCCTCTTCAATGGGACTTCTTTTAAAGGTAAGAAAATTGCTGTTCATTTTAATCTCTAGTCCTTTATTATATTTTTGTGATTAAATATGATGAGTGAAATAGCATTTTTGTCTCATAAGATCTTTGAAGCCCTACTATTCCCTGAGAAATTATTGTTATTTTCTGAAGTAACAATCACAAAACTTGCCCACAGCTTTATAAATTGATCTGTGGGCTAGTTTGAAATGCAAGTGTTTGCCCTTTCTGTAGCAGATGTGATGCATAATCACAGGAATTATTTCCAATTTCTTTGCTACTGAACGAAAAATAAAACCCATTCCTCAAGTTTCTTGCACCTGGTTTTAGATGGAGCACCAAAAAAAAAAAAATCTGTTGATTGGTTTCTAAATAGTGTTTCATGAAATACCTTTAGGAATTTGATCTTATCAAGTTAATCAAACAAACAGGTCGTAATCTCAATGCTTGATATTGCTTTTCAGATCTAAAGGTGAAGATGAAAGGCTAGATTACTGGTATTCCCCATAGTCACTATGAACTACCACTATTTCTTAATGTGCTAGAAAATAATTAGAAAGATGAAGACAAGAAACAAAAACTGTTCTGTACATTCAAATAAAATATTTTCTAAGCCGGCCGTGGTGGCACATGCTTGTAATCCCAGTACTTGGGAGGCTGAGGCAGGAGGATTGCAGGTTCGAGGACAGCCTCAACAAATAGTGAGACTTTCATCAACCTAGCGAGACCCTGTTTCAAAATAAAAATAAAATAGGGCTGGGGGTGTAGCTCGGAAGTAGAATTCCCCTGGGTTCAATCCCTAGTGCCACAAAAGAAAAGAAAAAAAATTCTACTGGTGGATAGAGAAGGTTGCAGATGACGCTGTCTTTTGGTAAAAGTTTCCCTTACTTTACATGAGTTTGTCTGAGACTTTTCGCCTGTACTTTGGAGATGCGTGTGCATGTTTGCATGCTACTCTTCCTCCTAATACAGATGAAAGGTCTCAGGCACGATGATAAATACAGATGAGCTTCACCCCAGCTTGGCCTAGACTGCTCTGCTGACTCTCTTGCTATATTCCACTGTTCTGGAAGGCACATGATAGTTTGTTTTGTCAAATCTCAGCTGATGCTATTTTAAGCCAAATAATTTGAATTGTAGGGAATATACTGCTGTACAACTATGTCCTGCACATTGCTCTAGCAGAGAGAAAAGGTGATACTGAGCTATCTTCTGCCCTTGTGCTTAGGAGATTGTTTTCCTAACAAGAAAGAAAGTATATACATCCACACAAAGAATAACAAGAGAAGACATTGGACTACAATAGGAAGTAGGAAGGATTTGTGAGGGACTTTTTATGCCTATTTTATTCTATTTATTATGCTCAAACTTGAGAGGGATTGTCATGATTTGCATTGTTCGAATTTGTCCCTATGTTGTAAAAAAGTGTGAAAACACACACACACACACACACACACACACACACACACACACAGACCTCCATTTTCCAAATGATAAAATTGATAATAATAAAAAGGATTTGCCTTGAGCTGGGCGTGGTGGCTCATGCTTGTAATCCCAGTACTTGGGAGGCCGAGACAGGAGGATCTGGGTCTGCAGCCAGCCTCAGCTACTTAGTGAGGCCCTCTGCAACTTAGAGAGACCCTGTTTCAAAATAAATAATAAAATAGGGCTGGGAGTATAGCTCGGAGGTAGAATGCCCCTGGGTTCCATCCCCAGTACCACAAAAAAAAAAAAAAGGATTTGCCTAAATTTATACCACCAGTCTTGGGTAAAGACTGGATTTATGTCTTTGCCAGAAAGTTGCTAAAACTGGCTTACTGGTTGAGTAGATAAATTGATGAAAAATAATAAGTCAATACTGTAAGACAAGGGTTTTTAGAATTGGATGTTGAATGTTTTATGGTATCGGCATATTATTCAGATTTCTAGATTCTGCCAACCAATTGCAGTTAAAAGAACTGGCAAATACTAGGCAAGTCTTTCATGTTATTAATTGTATCATAAAATCAATAGACAAAACATACATTAGAAAGAAATATTTTCTTATACATCTCTATTTCTACTTTCATTAATAAAGTACATAAGAATGTTTGCCATTTCGATATAATACACAATATATAGAACAGATATGGAATGTAGAAAGAAAAGATAGTAACCCATGAATATTTTTAGAATAAACTACATTAGGAATGTACCTCTCCACTTACTTTTGTGTTAATTATGGTTTCCTTTATATAAATGGATTAAGAGTGATTAACATTAAACAAAAGAAACTACACCCAGTAAAGCACACTCCCTTTATGAAATAACCTCAATTAGCCACTGGGCTCAAATTATCATTGCGTTATGGTGCTTCTGCAATCAATTGGTACCAGACAATTCTCATACAGTGGGAGAGTCCAGGGAACAATGCTGAGGTTAGGAATTCTGGATTTCTTTCTTGGAGTTTGGATTCAGGTTGTAATTGTTCCAGTATTTTTCTAGGTCCTCAGATCATGCTTGTCTAGAATAAGCCTATTATTTATTAATAAGTATCTATTATGTACCTCAAACACTGATAAAAAATATGAGAATAACAAAATAAATAGGGGACAACAACTGTACTGTAAAAATGAGCACAGCATTGTTAAGCACAAAAAAATATCAAATAAAGAGTAGAACAGAAATACATGATCACATGCTATGTAGTGGTATAAAATTAGAGTGTTTCAGACACTTAGAGGAGGGCATTCATTGTAGACTGGGATACTCAGAAAACCAATTGTGACATGTTAATGAACTATGACTAAAGTGACTTGTGGGGAACACAAGCATAAGACAGTACCCTGAGCTCAAAAAACCTACATGGATATTAAAACAAAGAGAGACAGCTGGTGTGGTGCATGTCTGTAATCCCAGTACTTGAGAGGCTGAGATAGGAGGATTGCAGATTTGAGGCTAACCTTAGCAATTTAGTGAGGCCTTCAGCAACTTGCTGAGACCCTGTTTCAAAACAAAAACTAAAATAGGGTTGGAGGTGTAGCTCAGAGACAGAACACTCCTGGGTTCAATCCCCAGTACCACAAAAACAAACAAACCAAACC
>PVJS01031890.1:0-23117 GCA_004027185.1 Glis glis | reverse complement strand
GTCTCACGAAGTTGCAGAGGGCCTCACTAAGTAGAGAGAGAGAGAGAGAGGGAGAGAGACAGGGAGAGAGTGAGAGAGAGAGCTGAGGCTGTCCACAAACCCGGATCCTCCGGTCTCCGCCTCCCAAAGTACTGGGATTACAAGTGTGCGCCACCACGCCCGGCTCCTCACTTACTCTTTCTCTCTCAATAAATGGTAAGCTAAGAACCTGAAAGTCTTTATTCTTCCCTCCCCTTACTTCCCAAACCAGCCCATCAGTAATTCCTGTTAATTCTACCTCCAAATTTTATCTTGTGTCTATTTCTCTCCATTGTCGTGGCCACCAATAGAGTCCAAGACAGGGTTGTCTTTCTCAGAGAATGCCTGCTAGCTAGTTTCTTGCTCTGTTGTTCTGCTAATCCATTATATACCCAGAGCAGCAGAGTAAACTTTTCAAAATTAAAAATGTAAACCAAATCTTGTTAACATCTGCTTAATACTTGACAGTTCATAACTGGAATGAACTCCAAAGGCTTTCTGTGCCTTCGCCTCTGATTCTATCTCCTCTTGGACCTCTGTCCTCCTGCTCACCACACACCAGCTGCACTGGCCTCCTTTCAGTTCCTAGAACAGGACAAGCTCTATGTCTGCAAGCCCCTTCTTGAGTGTATTCACATATCTGAATGCTTTTCATCCTACAGGTCTTGGCTTAGACTTCACCAGCTGAGAGAGCCCTGTTCAGACCACTCTCTCTGAGTAGAGTTCTCTCCCTGGCTTGCCACTGCTGTTTTCTGTAACAGCATATGGTTTGTTTCCTTTATGGTACTTTGCAATTTCAAATGGTATCTTCACCTTAAGAACCTCTCACTGATTCATTTTTCTAATCTCATTCTTATATCTTGGAAGTGATTATTTTCTCTTATCTCTGAATGGATCTTCACTATTTGAATTTTATTTTATTTTTTGGCTTATGTGTTGCTTTCTCCTATTTTTAAATTCTTTTTTAAACTTTCATTCATGCATTGCAATTATACACTATAGTGAGGTTTGATGTGATACAAACATCCTTGCAAAACATCCTCATTCCCTATCCCATCCCCAGACAACCATTCTAATATTACAGATATAGCTCCCTTTAATTGTATATGTTCTTTTAAACATATTTTATGTATAGCACTACATATGTAAACATATGTAGTGCTATTTCCTGGTCCTGAATGTATGATTTTTATAAATATTATTTGGCTCATTAACCTTACTCTATTTCTTGCTGTTTTTACTCAGTCAGCAACATGTTTTACAAACCTATGATGTACTGTGTTCATCTATCTATTTGTTCTAATTGCAACATGCTATTCAATGTGCTTCATCTATGTGTTGCCCCAAGGTTGCCACCACCACTAACAAGCCTGCAACAAACACCTTTTGCAACACATATTCGTTATAGAAATGTCTCTCTGGGCAAAAATAAAGTCTAGGCACCCATGGGCTTCAGGAAATGTCAGTATTTAGTTTGACTAAGTACTGCAGAATTGTCCTTCAGAATGCCTTCTCCAACCTACATTCTTATCAGGGTTCCTATGCAGTCTCCTGTTCTGACTCATCCTGTTTTCTAGTGTTTGCTTATTGAATCAGCATAAAGTAATATATTGTTTTTTAACTTGTATCTTCCAATTCCACACATTTTGCCATCTTTTCCTACATTTTCTAGCTACATGGAATTTTATTTCTATTCCTAATCCTGGTCTATTTTTCTAGTTAATTTCATAAATAGATACTGATCTTTATCAAATTCTTTTTCTATACCTACTGAGATAGTCATGATATCTTTACCTTTGTTCCATTAAGTGGATAAATTATCTAAATGTATTCTTCGCATCCTATGAAAAACTGTACTTGCAGTTAATACACTATTTGTAATACTCTACTTAGTAATTAGTAATTATTTAGAAATAGGCTTATATTTTTCTATTTTGTGTTAGTTGGAATCAGAGTGTCAAACACCTCATAAAATAAGACTACTTAGAAATATGTAGTTTGAAGATTTTTAATGTTTTTAAACATTTTTTCTTTGGCTCAAGATTACTTCTAGACCCTGTAATGCACTGTTTTGACACTGGTCTTCATTGTGTGTTTGATGATTTGGGGTTGTGAACTTGTCTCCAACCACAGAGTCTTCCCAAGCAGGTCCTGAGAGTTGCTGTTTCACCACATGGGCTGCCGTGTGTGGTTCTCCAGGTGGCGGTTTCTGAGGCTTCATCCTTGCATTACTATCGAAGCCTCCTGGCTGCTTTACTCCACGGGGCTACTTGATAGTGTTTAGTCTAAGGAGAATTGACTTTCTCATTTTGGAGAGTGGCTATGCATTAATTAATTACTTTTCTAAGGACATTGTTACTTTTCATTTCTTTTGGTATAAGAAGAATTTTGAACCTGTATCATACTAACATCTTCTACTTGGCCTTATGTAATTTGGTAATTTTTGTATGCATGCTTATATGGATACTGTCTCTGTTAAATTATCTCTGTAAAGACATAAAGTATATATATTTCACACAACACATCCTTCTTTTACCAGTACTTAGAATAATGACTTACCTCTGATATTTATTAAACATATTTCTTTTCGAGGGCCGAGGCCCATCCTAGAAGCACACTGAGATTATCATCTTGGACCAGCCCAGTTTGTATACATGGTATTTGGCTGGGTGGGATCTGTCTGCAAACAGACACATTCCAAGGAACCTGGTGTAATCTTCAAGGTGCGGTCTTTGATGTCGTCTCCACCCAGTAATAGTTAATCTCTCCTTCCCCTAAGTTTGTCACATGCCTGCCTCACTGACAATCTTTACCATAACCTGTGATAATTGCTGATTTCTGTATTTGATTAACTTTTAAAATTCCTATAAAAATGAGGCCCTGGCTATAGAAGGCCGGGAGAATTTGCCATCTCTATCTCCTCCCCAACCCCCCGATTATTAAATGTAATTATTTTGCAAATTACCATATCAGACTTCGTGTTGTTTCGTGCGAAAAGACCATTGTTAGGAAGCTGCCTGGTGCAGCGACCTTCCGTGGCTGGAACCACGGAATTCAGGAAGCTGTCTGGGCAGCGACCGTCTGTGGCTGGAACCACAGACTCTTTGTCAGGAAGCTGCTTGGTGCAGCGACCGTCTGTGGCAGGAACCACAGACTGTTTGTCAGGAAGCTGCAGGGAGCAGCGACCTTCTGTGGCAGGAACCACGGAGTAGATCGTCCACCGGAGTTACCGCAATAATTTCCAAATAAATGAGTGAATGAAACATGTTGCCCAGTATTTCCTCCAGAGTATGAATTTCAGAGAATGTTAATCCTCTTTTAAAGTTAATGCAATGGTACATAGCATATATTATAAGTATGAAAAATGAAAACAAGGACACAGGGTAAAAATTGTCCTTAACTAGAAGGGTGGCTATACAAATACATAAAAGCTTTTTATTGAATTTTATGGCTGGTTCTCAATGGAAAGGGAAGGGAGAGCCAGAAATAACAGTGGAATGATCAGCTTCATGAACAGGTTTACCTGAAAAGGAAGTAATATAGTAAACATTGTTCATGTTGAATTTTATCTATAAAGAGGACATCCAAGATTGTTGAGTAAACTTTGCATATATAGACAAAGGAGACTAGATAGATAGATGATAGATAGATAGATGATAGATAGATAGATGATAGATAATACATAGATGATAGACAATTGATAGATAGATGATAGATAGATGAATAGATAGTGTTCTATGCATTTTGCACTTAGTTGAAATCATGAATGTAAATCTCTCTCTCTCTATATATATATATATATAGATATCTATATCTATATATAGATATAGATATATATATAGAGAGAGAATGTTATATATTGCACTTAGTTGAAATCATGAAGGTAGAAGCATTTTTTCTGAGGAAAAAAAATGTGTATGTAGGCTAAATCAGATGGTTAACAACCAAATCCTGTAAGTATACACATAGAGGAGTCAGGAATAAAAAGAAAATTAAAAGGATACATATCACCAAAAGTGGTCATACAAGTGCACTTTGTCAAGAAGAGAAAATCCAGATGTGAAGATCTATGGGGATGAAATAAGAATATCTAACATTTGCCAGACATTACAAATGTGCCACACATGCTTTAGATTTGGACACCAAAGGCTAGTCCAGAAGGCCTCATATGAAACAACTGAGTTAGTCCATCCAACTAGCCTCGGCTTATTCATACAACGTGAATTCACAGTTCATCAAGACTAGTCCAGACTTAGAAAAAGGTGCAGAATTCCAGGAAAGAGGAAAAGATCCAATTGGCTTAACACCTCTCTTCCCCTTTTGTTAGCTAAAGATAGTTGCTAAGGCAGTCAAATGCAAGGACAGTGAAATCGACCCACCTCTTAAAGGAAGGAGTTTGCAAAGCAGCATTGCAGAGGACAAGACTGAAAGGAAGTTACTAATTGAGGCCATCTGTGTTTCCCATGCCCTCAAAAAGTGAAAAGTACTTTATAGGTATGAAAAAAATCCTTTTGCAGAAAGGGATGAGAACTCAAAAAGGAAATATCATATTATTTCATCAAATTAGAATGTATGTGTAGGTATAGGAATTCTGAGTGCAGACTACTTGTGTGGTACAGTGTTAGATGCTGGAGACAGAGTAGAAAGTGGGGACTCCTGCCCAATGTGCAGGAGACGAGTCAACAACTGCTTATAACAGAGCATAGTACAGGGTACAGTGGGATCTGGGAAACCTTTCAAGCAACATCTAAGCAAAGCGTTATAACTTGAGTATATAAAGTCTGGAAAGGAAAAGTTGAGTATGTAAGATAGGTACCTAGATACTGTTTCTTCTGTTCTATTCTAATAGCCTGAGATCTATGGGGGGGCACATTTTATAATATTTATTGCTTTCATTTCTTCCCTGGCTTTCCATCAGTCTCTCGTCAACCTATTCGCATACTCTGGCTACCACTACACTGACTCTGTCTCCTGTAACTCTTACTGAGTATGCACCAGATGGCTTACCTCCAACCCACTCATCTCTCTAGTCTCCTGCTTCCAGGATATATCTGGGTGTTTATATTTTACTCTCTTGGGCCTATGCTTCTCATCCAATGTCTCAGACTTCTGAGAGAAGATAGAACTTTGTTCCTTATTATTCATAAAAGTAAGAAACACTCCAAATTACTATGTTTTGCAAGCACCAACAGTCTGACTTCAAATTCTTGCTATTTTGAGGAGCTCTCTAAAATAAATCCAAAAACTAATGCCAAATAATACTAGAAAAATGCTATGGACTATGCTTTATTTTTAAACTCTTTAAAGGAATAGACACAAAGGACCATAGGTAAATTGGTCCTTAGTAATAATAAAATATAAAATAAAGCATGTAAGTACATGGCATGAAAACACTTGTAGGTGTCTATAATAAACACAGTTTTGTCTGTAAAGCTGCATAATGAAGCACAAACTTTCTGCTAATTTCATTAGCAATCTATTAAGCTAGCAGGACTCTAATACACAAATGAAAGAATTGTCTTCATCAACAGCAGGAGGACAATTTACCAGAAGAAGGAACCATTAAGATGGAACAATTAGGTTATATTTCTTCTCCTTTTCTTCCAGATAAATTACAAAGATGAGCATTAATTTTATTTATGGTTTTCAGAGTTTTCCCTTATTTTTCCTACTTGCCTAGTTTTACCATCACTTATTGTCAAGTCCCTTTGATGTATCAAGCACTCTTAGTTACCTATCCAACAATCATTGCCACATTCCTCCTTCCTCATGAGCACTGATCCCAGCTCTGACCCCAAAGTGGAGCCTGATTAACCTAGCCAGTTATAGTAGTTCCATTCCCTGTTGCAGGCACAGGCGATGTAATTTATTTCCCCCCATGAAACAGAAAAATAAGTCTACCAAATATTCTAGAAAACATTTCTATGGACATAAGAAGAGGTAAGGAAAAGATAGTATCACTTCTGCTAGATCTTGTTGTGTCTCCATGTGACATCTGGGACTGTATCAACAAACTTGTGACTGTGAGAGAAAGAAGCTAACAGAGACAAGAAAGAAAGAACCTAGGTTCTTGATGACTCATTGTATCCTCTAATTAACCAAGCTTGGAGAATCCCAACCTTCCATGATAAAAAAATATATATATTTCTTATTTTCTTATGTTTAAGTATTTTGGGGTTGAGGCTACTCTGTTACATATAGCATAAAGCATTAAAACCACATAATACAATCTAACTACAAATTTCTTCATTGTGAACTCTTGTAGGATACAATTTGAATAGAGCTGTTTATATCACAAACTGCTCATAATTTAATAGAAGGAACTCAGTACTTTGGAATGATGAGACCTCTATAACTATATTATCTATCCCAAAGCAAGCCACACAAACCAAACCCATTAGACACAGATATAAACTTGTCTTACTGTACTGAATTGTTTCAACTGTAGTGACTGTAGAAAGAAAACAACACAAACCTCTCCATGACACTTTAAACTTAGATGTCAAATACACAGAAAAAGGACAGAAAAACCCCAAGAGTAAAAATTCAGGTCACAATGAGAGGTAAACCAATAATAATAACTTCTTATTTCTCAATAGAAATGTCCAAATCCAAGAGGGCTTGGAAAGATGTGTTCCAAGTCCTGAAAGAAAATAACTGCCAACCAAGATTTCTATAACCAACAAAGCTTTCCCTCAGAATTAAAGGAGGAATAAAACCCTTCCAAGATAAGCACAAATTAAAAGAACTCATGAATACTAAGCCAGAATCATAGAAAATGCTTAACGAAATCCTACTGGAAATAGTTAAAAACAAACACCAGAGCTATGGAAACTGAATGTCGATGTTCTCAATTGTCGAATTAAAAGATGTAGGCTGGTAGATTGAATTAAAAACAAGACCCAGATATATGTTGTCTGCAAGAGACACAACTCACAGGCAAAAACTCCCATAAGTTGAAAGTGAAAAGATGGAATATGATACTCCATGCAAATAGAGCCTGAAAGCAAGCAGAGTAGCTACTGTCATATCTGACAAAGCAACTTCAAGCCAAAATTAATCAGAAGAGACAAAGCAAGTCTCTACATACTTGTAAGGGGAACAACCCAACAAGAAAATATAATAATAGTAAATATTTATGCACCAAACACTGGGTGTACCTAATTCCATGAAACAAACACTACTGGACATAAATGCTCAGATAGATCTCAACAGAATAATAAGAATAATATTTGATGATTACAACATACCTCTCTCACGAATAGATAGGGCATCTAGACATAAAACCAGCAAAGACATTTTGGACCTTAAAAAAACATAAATCAAATGGATCTAATAGACATCTATAAAATATTTCATCCAACAAGAGCCAAATTCAATTTCTTCCCAGCTGCTCATGGAACTTTCTCCAAAATAGAGGAGGATATTTTAGGTCACAAAGCAAGTCTTCCCAAATACAAAAAAAACTATGAAAATTCTTGTACCTTATCAGATAATAATGAAATGAAATTACAGATCAAAAGCAAGAAAATCTATAGAAACTACTTAAACATGTGGAGATTGAACAATACACTTTTGAATAATGAATGGGTAATAGAAGAAATTGGGAGAAATTTTAAAATTCTTAGAATCAAACAGAAGATACCACATACCAGGATCTCTGGGACACTATGAAGGTGGTTCTAAGAGGAAATCTTATAGCTATGAATGCCTGCATTTTAAAAAATTGGAAAGATCCTAGATAAACAACCTAAGAAAAACAAGAACTAATAATTTCTTAAGCCAGTAGAAGGAAGGAAATAATATCAGGGTCAAAGTCAATGAAGTAAAGCCGGGCATGGTGGTACACGCTTGTAATCCCAGTACTTGGGAGGCTGAGACAGGAGGATCGCAGGTTCACGGCCAGTCTCAGTTACTTAGTGATGCCCTCTGCAACTTAGTGAGACCCTGATTCAAAATAAAGAATAAAAAATAGGGCTGGGGGTGTAGCTCAGAGGTAGAATACTCCTTGGTTCAACTCCAGTACCACAAAAAAAAGGAAAAATAAAATAAAATTCAAAAATTAATGAAGTAGAGAATAAAATAATATAAAGGATCAATGTAACAAAAAGCTAATTCTTTGAAAAGATAAATGAGACTGATAATCCCTTAAGCAAACTAAGTGACAGAGAATATCCAAAGCAATAACATTTAAGATGAAAAAGTAGATATCACCACAAATGTTTCTGAAATCCAGAGAATCATTAGGGACTATTCTGAAAACTTATATTCCAATAAATTGGAAAATCTAGAAGAATGAACAACTTTCCAAACATGCACAACCTACCAAAATAGAACCAAAAGCATATAGAAAACCTATAATAAGCAATGGGATTGAAGCACTAACAAAAACTTTCCAACAAAGAAAATCCCAGAAACAGAGTTTCACTTGAATTCTACCAGATCTTAAATAAAAACTAATGTCAATGTTCCTCAAGTTGTTGCATAAAATAGAAAGAGAGAATACTTTTAAATTCATTCTATGAAGCCAGTATCACCCTGACACCAAAATTAGATAAGGACATGTTGAGGGAAAAAAAAAACAAAGACCAATACCTCTGATGAGCATAGATGTAAAAATCCTTAATAAAACATTAGCAAATTGTATTCATCAACACATGAAGAAGATGGTATATCATGATCAAGTTGGCTCATTCCAGGGACATAGGCTGGTTCAACACACACAAATCAATAAATGTAGTTCACCACATAAATACAATTAAGGACAAAAATCACACTGATCATCTCAGTAGATGCAGAAAAAAAAGCCTTCGACAAAATTCAGCACCCATTCATAAAAATACCTTAAAAACTAAGGGTTGAAGGAACTTACCTCAACATTATAAAGGCATATACAACAAACTGAAAGCCAACATCTTACTGAATTAGGAAAATCTGAAATCATTTCCTCTAAAATCAGGAACAATTCAAGGTTGTCCACTATCACCACTCCTACTTGATATAGTACTTGAAATTTTAGCCAGAGCAAATAGGCAAGAGAAGGAAATAAAAGGAATACAAAGAGGAAAGGAAGAAGTCAACTTATCATGCAGACATATGATATTGTCCTATAGTCAGAAGGTCCAATATACCCCATTTGAAGATTTCTACAGCTGATAAACAATTTAACAAAGTAGCAGAATACAAAATCAACAGTAAAAAATCAATAGCTATTCTATACATCAATAATGAATCTCATGAAAAAAAATCCAAAAAAAAAATTCTATTTGCAATAGCCTCAAAAAACTAAATACCTCAAATTAATCTAACCAAGGTAGAAATATTTTATATATTGTTTTATAATGAAAATCATAAACCACTAAAGAAAGAAATTGAAAAAAAAACTATAGAAGATAGAATTATCTCCCATGTTCTTGGATAGGCAGAATTAATATTGTTAAAAGGCCATACTACCAGTTGGGCATGGTGGCACATGTCTGTAATTCCAGTGCTTAGAAGGCTGAGACAGAAGGATTGCAGGTTCAAGACCAGCCTCAGCAACTTAGCAAGACTCTGAGCTACACCCCCACCTCAGAGATAGAAACCCCTGGGTTCAATCTCCAGTAACACACACACACGAAAAAAAAAAAAAGCCATACCACCAAAAGTAATCTAATATTCAGTACAATTCCCATCAAAATACCAATGATGTGTTTTATGTAACTAGAAAAAACAATCATAAATTTCATATGGAAGTATAAAAGACACAATAGCCAAAGAAATTCTCAGCAAAAAGAGCAATACTGGAAGCATCACAGTACCAAACTTCAAATTATACTATAGAACTATAATACCCAAAACAGCTTAGTACTGGCATAAAGACAGACACATACACTAACAAAACAGAATAGAAGACACAAAGACAATCCACGCAGACAGTCTCTTATCGGATCCTTGACAAAGTTACCAAAATCAGACAATGGAGAAAAGATAGGCTTTTAAATAGATGGTGCTGGGAAAATTGGATATCCACATATAGAATAATGAAACTAGATCCCTATC
Source organism: Glis glis (assembly GCA_004027185.1). Taxonomy (NCBI): domain Eukaryota; kingdom Metazoa; phylum Chordata; class Mammalia; order Rodentia; family Gliridae; genus Glis; species Glis glis. Next base: position 13,058 of record PVJS01031890.1, on the reverse strand, counting down.
TCTCACTTACAAAGTCAACTCAAAGTGGATCAAAGCCCTCAGAATTAGACCAAAAACTTTGCAACTTCTAGAAGAAAATATAGGTCAATACTCTTATCATCTAGACATAGGCAGTGACTTCCTCAATAAGACATCTAAAGCTCAGGAAATACAACAAATAATTAAAAAATGGGATAGCATTGAATTAAAAAGCTTTTCAACAGAAAAGGAAACAATCAAGAGTTTGGAAGAGAGAGCCAAAATATTTTCCAACTACTCTTCTGAAAGATGATTAATGTATATAATATACAAAGAACTTACAAGTTTAACACCAAAAAAACCCAAATAACCCAATTAATAAATGGTCAAGTGAACTAAACAGATCTTTCCCAAAAGAACTACAAATGGCTAACACATATATTTAAAAATGTTCAACATCTTTAGCAATAATAGAATTGCAAATCAAAACTACATTGAGATTTCACCTCTGAGCCCCAGTTAGAATGCAGTCATCAAGAATACAAGTAACAAATGCTGGCAAGATGCATAGAAAAATGAACACTTATACTTTGTCAGTGTGGCTGCAAATTAGTGTAACCATTATGGAAACCAGTATGAAGGCTTCTCAAAAGACTAGGAATGGAACTATCATATGACTCAAGTACACCATTTGTTGGTATTTATCCAGAGCTAAAGTTAGCATGCTATAGCAATACATGCATATCCTTGTTTATAGCAGCACAATTCACAATAGCCAATTTATGGAAACAGCCTAGGTGTCCATCTCTGAGAGGATAAAGAAAATGTGATATATATACACACATATACACACATATAATGTAGCTGTACTCAGCCATAAAGAAAAACAAAATTATGTCATTTTCAGTAAATGGATGGAACTGGAGAGTATCATGTTAAGTGAAAGAAACCAGGCTCCAAAAGTCAAGGGTCATATATTTTTTTTCTCATGTGTAGAAGCTAGAGAGAAAAAAAAGGAAAAATGGATCTCATGAAAAATAGAGCTTCAGAGTAGAGAATGGGGATCAGGAGGAAGAAAGGGTAAAAAGAGGTATAGGAGAATGAAATTGGCCAAATTATATTATATGCATGTATGAATATATCACAATGATGTATTATTATAATGTAACAATAAAAAACTTTACCTTCATAGGACTCATATGAAGGTGACTTGAAATAATGTGTAGAATGTCCTAGCACATAGAAAGTGCCCAGTATTGTAAGCTATCATTACTGTGCCTATTTTCATTGGTATTAATTTATAATTTCTTGAAGAGGGGCTCCCCTGGTAATGGGCCTACCATCCAACCCCTAAGGTTGCTTTGATTATAACATGCTTTTGAGCCCAACATAAAATAAATTTCTAGGGATTCACTAGAAGAAGAGCGGCAGAGACCATTGCTCTTTGGAATTCTCACCTGTTCTTACTGCTTATGACCTAAAATGTAATTGTGGCTGAGGCTACTTATAAGGTAGTCATGAAACACCAGTACTCTGATGACAAAATATGGAATTCCAAGTTTCTTGTATAATATCCTACAGGACAGCAAAACACCATGAGTGACCTAAGTGGGAGTTGGGCAGGCCAACGTTTATTTTGGCTCTGCCATCCCTGCCTCTCTGATCATCCTGCAAAAGAAAGGAATTGGAACAGATAATCTTTGCTGTCTCTTGCAACTCTCAGCATTTTATCACTACTCTCACCAACACAGATAAAAGATACACTACATGTGTTAATTACATCCCAAGAATTGGGCTAAATATTTTATGTGCTGGGTCCCATTTAGTCACCTTAATAGCCCTGTAAGGCAGGTATTCTTTCCATCATTTTAAAATTGAAAACTCAGCCTCAGAGATTAAGTGACTTGCCTGGCACACCAGGAGGAATGTTTATAATTTCCTAGTCCCGCTTGCTTTTTACTAGTTACCAACAAATGGCTAAATATAGAACGAGTTTGAAACATATCGTAATGCAACCCCAGGATGGTACTCTGCTCTCAAAATTATAGAAACCTAAGCAAAGGCCACACATCTTCTTTAAAATAAATAAGATTTCCATTATGCCAACACTAAAAAGCTTCAAGATCAATTTTTCTATTTTTAAATATCCTCTTTAAAATCAATATGTTCCAGGTTTGCTTATCTAGAGATGAATACATTTGCATTTTTCCTCTCATACTTTAAATGTGCATCTGTTTTTCTACACAGTCTCACCATAAATTCTATATATGGTTCTTTATGGTCAATGACAGAAAGAAATTTTTGAAATAAGCAACCCTGTGTATCATTTGATTTTCTGACACTTTTGTTGTTATTTTTAAGTTTCTAGTTCGCTTAGCAGCTGGACATCTAACACATACATCATTTTCTTGTGGAAAATGAGCATTTATTCTAGACACCACCCACTTGCCATTGTAATAGATAGAATTACTGATTATATATATATATATATATATATATATATATATACCCTTCTCAGCAAAACAGGATACACAATTGCCTCCCACGACTGTGATAGCGAGATGGCAGTCACAATTGGCACCTAGAGAAACAATACATAATTGCCATCCACAAAACTAACAGAAAGAGAGAGAGAGATTATAGGCACAATAGCCAAAGCAGGAGACAGGATAAACAACTCTCAGTCCCTATGTTGTGCAGAAGGGAAAGAAGGTAATTTACACTCAGAAGTACCATCTCACGAGAAATCTTTTGTTGAAGAATGACTCACATTATGTCTTTTACAAGTTCCTTTGCTCACTCTCCAGAAGACACAGGAAAAAGTGAATATAAAATCCAAAAGCAAAAGGGGTTAAGCCCTCCCACAGGCACCAGGGAAACAAATTATGCTGACTTTTCTAGTGACAATTATAAATGACTATGCACAGTAGAGTTTTGGAAATCAAGACACAAATTGATATTTCCTTTGGAAGTTTATTTTTTCCTAGAAAATCAGATTTATACCTGTAGTCAGTTATCATATGTTGGTGGAGAATGCACAATATAGGTGGTTTAATAATATGGATGCTGGACTACAAGCTATTCCCACATGCTACTTCAATGTACAGATTTTAAGATGCTTTTCATCTTCATATTTCTTAGTAGTATTTTTGTGTTTAATATCACGTTTCACCAGGCATATAATTCCTTCCTCTAAATGCGTTATCAGCACTAGAGAAGAATAAAGAGGAGGAACAACTTTTCTCTTTTTACCCACAAAAATTTATACAGATAAAAATCCGTGCTCAAAAAAAAGACAGAGAGAATGCAAGACGGATTCCTGCGCTGTGGATTGACAGCAATGCGCCTAGCTGAGCTAAGCTTATATACATACTTTTATACAATTTCTGTGCTTATTCCCATTTTTAAAAATAATAATAAAAACACAGTACATCCAATCCCCTTGAACTCAACACCCAGTCAAAGCATGAGCAGAATTGGTATTAACGTTGTGCAGCCGTGGAAAATTTAACCACATATGCGCTCTCTTGGCAGCGTAATCCATAAAGGATGCGGGCTGCACAGTGCAGAAGCATGAATTGTGCTGCGAGGGAATGATATTTTTGAAGTTACAGTGTTGTGATGTTTGTGGCAGGGCTGGCAGATTGAAAAGGTAGTAAAAGCCCATGAACAGATAGCAATGTTTCTTTTTTACAAAGAAATCCATATAATGAAAGAGACTGTGGTATAATACATCAAATTCTTAATACTCCAATGACTATCCCTATTATAAATTTAACAAGCATCTTTGACATATTTTTATCCTGCCTTAGCTCCATGTGTTGGGGGGGGCAGACTCAGGGTTCATTCGTATTGATAGTTAAGTTTTTTATGTACCTAAGGAAAAGAAAATCAGCAAAAGCAAATAGAAGATGATGAGCATTTAATTTTTAAATTCATCACCCTGTATTCTGATATTTTCTTCATTTGGAAAATCTTGGTGTCATAACTTATAGAATATAATATTCAGTACCATATACACATTAAAGTCCTCAATGGAACTTCATGTGGGATCAGTGTAAATAGTAATAATCACCACCCACATTTGCAGAGTGCCTACTTTGTACTGAGCATTATTCCAGGATCTCTACATACATGTACCTCTCACCCAATCCTCAGAATAACTTGTTGAAATCATTACTACTATTTCAAAAATGAGGGACTGAGGAACAAGGAAATTAACATTTCTAAAGTAGCACAATTAGTAAATTATAGACCAGGTATTGACTTAATTTTTCCAGTTCCAAAATTCATCAGCTAATGCAGTTATCATGCCAATTTCCATACTAACCCAATCAGGGATGAATGTAGATCTCAGGCCTGTATGGGTTATGTGTAGCATTCCCCAGCATGAACATTTGCAAGTCCCCGGGCCTCACTAAGTAGAGAGAGAGAGAGAGAGAGAGAGAGAGAGACAGGTAGAGAGAGACAGGTAGAAAGAGAGAGCTGAGGCTGGCCGCAAACCCGGATCCTCCGGTCTCCGCCTACCAAAGTACTGGGATTACAAGCGTGAGCCACCACGCCCGGCCTGTCAACCCATTTTTAAAAAAATAAATGATAGTAATACTGTATGCTCATTGTTTGGGGACTTGCTACTTTAGACACCCCATTTTTTGAGGTTCTGGGGATTGAACCCAGGGGAATTCTACCTCTGAGCTACACCCCTTGCCCTTTCTTTTTTTTTTTTTTTTTTTTTGCGGTACCGGGGATGGAACCCAGGGGCGTTCTACCTCCGCGCTACGCCCCCGGCCCTATTTTTTTTTTATACTTTGTTTTGAAACCGGGTCTCACGAAGTTGCGGAGGGCCTCAGTAAGGAGAGAGAGAGAGAGACAGGGAGAGAGAGAGCGAGAGAGCTGAGGCTGGCCGCGAACCCGGATCCTCCGGTCTCCGCCTCCCAAAGTACTGGGATTACAAGCGTGCGCCACCACGCCCGCCGGTCATTTTTTATTTTGAGACAGGGTCTCACTAAGTTGCTAAACCTGTCTTCAAATCTGCAATCTTCCTGTCTCAGCCTTCCAAGTACTGGGATTACAGGCATGTGCCACCACACCCAGCTAACATCTCCTTTAATTAGACTGTGCTGATTCTACACTGTACAACCTGTTTCTCTGTCTGCCTTCACTGTCTGGAAACTAAGAAATGTGGTCCTTTTCTCAATTACCCCAGCTTTTGCAGGTTAGAGTTTTCAGTATACTATTATTTTCCTATGGATTTTGAGGTTGCCATGAACTGATACAGTGTTCCTTCATCTTCACTAGACTTCTCTTTTAGCCCACTGGTTAAAAAAATGCAGTTGCTAGGATTATACTCCCCAAAATTCTGATTTATTGGCTTGGGGTGAATTCCAAGAGTTATAGCTTTTAAAAGCTTCCCTATGAATCTAATGTTCAGCCAATGCCGAAACTATTAGTGCAAACAGCCCTCACAGATCAAGAGTTCAATAGGATATGCTAGGGTTTCTATAGGAATAATTTCAGCTGAGAACAAACCCATCCTGATTCCAACCATACTGCTAACAATCTTGTCTCTTGGATTGCTAAAAAAAGCATTCCATAAAATTCTAAATAGCCCACCATCCTCCTATATAAGGAAACAGAGCCTAAAGGAAGCAGAGTGGAGCAGAATATGGAACAACAACTTCCCCTAATGCTCATCTTGGAGGAGAAGAGGATATTCAACTCACCCCTTCAGGGAGGGCAGAGTAGAGAGAGGCACCTGAGTAGTTTTCCACAACTGTGGAGGAAGTGGTGGCACTTCTCGTGGTTTGCTCAATCACTTGCAGAATCACTAAATGTATCATGAGGGAGGCATGCAGATGGAAGGACACAAAGCTGAGAGGAGGTGTGGCAGATATTTGTGAGAATCTCCTTTATCAAGAGGAAGCCATGTGGGTAGGTGCTCAACAGTGATGAGAATTCTAGAAGTTTGTTTGGAAGCAAGATAACATTTTATGGAAATGCAAAGTAGAGCAGATCCCCCCAGAGGATGAATAACCATACTGCAGCTCAGGGTCAGAACACAGACTGGTCACTCAGAACCAAGGGCCAGTTTCACATCAAGTACATCAGTGACCAACAGGAAGTGAATGATAGACTCACCTCCCACTGATTTGTGGCCACATAGATAGAGATGTCCCTGGCTACCCATCCCATCACACATAGCCCTCGGGCCACACCCATCAGAATAGGGCAGGTGTGGGAACACAGTCCCTGGGGGAAAAGTAAACCTAAACATTGCAGATCTCTACCTCCAAGGAACTCCTCCTCATGTCCCTCTGGGCTATACTGAAGTTGACACTGATCTTATAAGTTGGGAAGCATGATATTTGGCTACAAAGGAAAAAAATCACAGGACTAAGCTACTGTTTAAACTGGAATGAAGCAAAACCTAAGCTATCTTAAGGAAAATTAGGTGATTCAAGGCCAAGAACAGTCCTTGAAGAGTTTCAGATAAGAATACTTCACATTTGTCAACAGGTAAGTGGTGACTACTCCACCATGCTTCTCCACATGACTTCTCCTTTTCCATTTGTGCTTCAGTATTGTTGGCTCTGTTCTTATTACCCATGCTTTAAGGGTTTAAGAAGAGTTCTTTTCAATCGTTTAACTGAAATCTGCTTCAAATTATTCTTAGAAGGACATGACATATAAATAACATTCTGACATCTATTTTAATCAGCAATGATTAATATGATGTGTGATAACCAGAAAGCTTCTACTGAACATAACAGTTTGTTTACTACAAAAATATGTTACTCTTTTATAACTTGGGATCTTACATGTAGTAAAGCCCTGTATTTATCTTTGAAGTTTTAAGTTATTGTGCTCTTAACTAGCTAAAAGTCCAATTCCTGGGTTTAGACATATCTGCATTCAAATAGAGATCCTACATCAAAGTAGCTGTATTATTTTAGTAAGATGTTTAATCTAAGCTTTAGTTCTTCATCTATAATCAGGAAACTGGTAGATACCTAATCAGGCTATTGTAAAAATCATAAATAATAATGAACATGAGAAATCTAGCTTAATAAAGTCACATGTGAGTTATTATTATTTCTGCCATTGATACAGTAATGGTTCAAGACAGGATAAAAGAGTTTTTTAAAAAATGTATGTGACAGATAATAAAAGTAGGGAATGTAAAATTTATAGCACTAGAAGACAACAGGGCAAAATCATGGATCATTCAGTCTACATTAGTTCTGTATGCCATGTGAGTTTGCAGGTCACCTACTATCTCTATTCCTAATCTTTAAACTGATAAAGACTTCTGCAAGGATTAAGTGCTGTGATATCCACAAAGGAGTAGCATGGTGCTTGGCAGACAGTAGGTGTTCAGAGCATGATAGCTCCAGTACTTACTTGTCAGGAAAGATCTCTTTCCCCAAAAGTTAGGGAGAATGGGACTATAAAGGATCCAGATTAAAATGTAAATATGAGGTCTTAATTATTCAAATGTTCAGTGAAAGTCAATTATACTTCCATTAAAATGCAAATATGCACTTGAGTTCCTGCAGGGGTACACTACTAAAAAAAAATGGGCTGCCAAGTGCAGAAGAGGAACAGTGGGTTCCTTGTGACCAGATGATAAGAATAAAGATATAGAAGGGGGGGTGCTATACTTGATTGGGGTGCTTTCTGGAAGAAAAAAGGAAGTTTAAAAAGTAGATGTGCTCCAGCAGCTTGAGAAGAAAAGAATTAATTTAACATGGGTAAGAGAAGTTAGTCCTTCTACAAGGAATTAGCTCCTCTGTCTGGTATTCCAGAATTAGCTCCTCCAGGAATTCCAGAGGAGCTAATTGACTGATTTGAAGAGAAGGCCAAGAAGTCACCCTGGTTGCTACCAGAATCCAAGAGGTAAACTGGAACAGTGACCAACAAAGACTCAAGGCCTCAGAGAAAGAAAGCAGGTTGTGGGAGATAATCTGAGCTTCTTAACACTGCTATAACAACAGAAATTTATTTTCTCACAGTTCTGGACACTGAGTCCAAAATCAAGGTGTCAGCAAGGCCACACTAGCTCTGCAGGCTGTAGGGGAGAATCCTTCCTCTCCCCTTCCAGCTTCTCATAGATAATGACAGTCCTTGGTGCCTTGACTTATGGCCACATCATTCCAATCTCTGCTTCTGTCCTCACAGAGCCTTCTCCTCAAATATATATTCCCCTCTTCCATCTCTTATAAAGATCTTTGTCATAGGATTCAGGGCCCGCCTGGCCACTCCAGGATCACATCTCAAGCAAGATCCTTTACATAATTACATCTTCAAATACCTTTATCCAAAAAAGGTGATGCTCACTGGTTCCAGGGATTCACACATGGACAAATCTTTGGGGAAAGAGCTGTAGAATTTAAAACAATGCAGTCTGAAGATTCACATTTGTCTTCTGTACAAAACATACTCGGCCCATCCCAACATTCCCCAAATGTCAGCCTATTATACCATCAATAGTAAGTTCAAAATACCTTCTGATTACCATCTTGGGGCAAAAACTCCTCTCCATCTCAGGACCTATGAAACTAAAAACCAAGGTATCAGCTCTCAAGACAAAATGGTGGGAAAGACATAGGAAAATAGTCAGACACTTCTATTACAAAACAGAGAAATCAGCAGGAATAAAGAGGGTCACCCATCCCAAGAACGTTTGAGATGCATCAGAGGGTATTTCCTTAGGTTTCAAGGCATGCATATCTTGCAATTTGGATGGGCTGCAAATTTTCCAAATCATTAAGTGCTATTTTCTTTTACCTTAATAGTTCCTTCCTCAATTAATCCCGTTCTCCTTTCATTTTCTGTATTCAAAAAGAAGAAACAAGGCCACATCTTTAATACTTTGCTTGAAAATCTCCTTGGCTAAATATCCAAGTCTGTCACTTACAAATTCTATTTTCTGTACAACTGTAGAACACAAATCACCTCCTCCCCAGTTGATAATAACATGCTCCTCATTTCCTTCTGAGTCCTTACCAGAAACACTTTGTCAGTGGCATTATGGGTATTTACTAAGATGGGAGAAGCTCTGTGCACCATGCTCACTTCTTTCTGAACGCTCACCAGAATCTAGGCTTTTTGTGCCATGGGCCTCAAAATCTTCCATGCCTCTACCCATTATCCAATTGCAAAACCTCTTTCACCTTTTCAGGCATTTGCTACAGCAGCTTTCCATTTCCCTATAATGCAATCCTTAAGTTTCCTACGGCTGCCACCACAAATTATCACACATCAGATGTCTTAAAATAACAAAATTTTATTCACTCACAGTCCTGGAGGCCAAAAGTCCAAAGTAAAAACACACTCTTTCTGAAAGCTCTAAGGGAGAATCCTTCCCTGCCTCTTCCAATCTGTGATGTCCATCAGCAATCTATGGTCTTTGCTTCACTCTAATCTCTGCATCCATCTGCCCCTGACCTCCCTCCTCCTCTGACAGATCTCCCCACCTTGTGTGTGTTCAACGAGATTTATATTTACATACTTAGAAGTATACTAATTGGCGTATTCTGTAAAAACCACAAAGCTACAGAGAAAAAAAATGTGTGTGTGTATAGGGAGGGTGACTTGTAAATGAAAAGGAAATAAGAACAGCAAATATCTAGCTAAGATTGGCCAGTGCCCAGCTGCTTAGAAGCCTGAACATCAGGAAAGAGCGCTTGTTCTCTACTCTGACATCTCTCACCTTCACTTGGTCACCCCCAGTCCCACAGACCACAGCAACATTCAGCTGTGCACTTCAGCCAATATGTATGCCCAATATGATGACATCAGAAAAGAGGGGTTATGGAGAAGACCACAAAGAGTGATCTAAACCGAGGAAGTTCTAGAACTTGGAGAAATGTGTGTAATGAGGCAATGTTCCTCCTAGCCTGAGGCCCTAGGAGAGTCACAAATGAAAAAGGTAGTGGAGATTTTAAAGGGAACCTTCCTAGGTTGGCAGGATTTCCTCTTTTCAGCATAGCAGTTTCAGTTTCTAGATAAGCAAATTTCAGATTTCCTTCTTAGAAGCTCTGTGCATAGAACTGTGCCCAACACACACTCCCTGCCCAGGGAAACCCCACCCGCAGGAAGACTGTTCCCTACTCAGTTTCTCAAGGCACTACTGCTATGCTCCCTGGAGTTTCTAAAATCAGATTATTGCGATTGGTATGCTACCTTCCATGCTCATCTAACTGATGATCTTTGTTTTTTTTTCTGAAAATTGGAGAATTTTACTATCTGAAGGGGAAAAAAACAATAAACTCTAAGAGTTAATAAGAAAATTAATGCTTAAATGACCTTGAATCTCATAAATAAATGTAAATAAATGTCTTTTTTAAAAAAAGAAATAGTTTCCTTAGGTCACTGAAATTCAGTCTAGCATTTTTTACAGTCAATTTATAAAGCTACTAAAAATAGAATTTACCAAGAAAGCAAAAGAACACAAACTCAATTAAGGTAACACAGTCATTTCCCTTAATATGTAAAGCGAGTATATCAAAAGGCAACCCTACAGAAAGATGGAAGAGCAAGGTCACATCCTCCGAAGGCTAAATTAAGATAAATTTCAAAAGCTCTCTTCTTAACACCTTGCTAAAGAAAACTGCATTCCTTTCTACTGTATTTACTAAGGTGGCTGTGCTTCCTGCCTTTAATGACCAACCTCTTTGACCATGCTCTGCTGAAATCTCATAAAGATGAACTTCAATTATAAGCACAGCACAGTGCAAGGTTGCATAAGCTAACTGCAAACAGCTGTCTGGGGTACAATGCCTAGATGAGAGAGCCACCTCTTTGATTTTAGCTCTGTTTTAGGACTGTCCTTGATTGAACTGACCAAAGAGTAATATTTTCTTTAACAGTCTTCTTTTCATCATCTATATATTTTTTTTCAACATGCACAGAAAGAAGATAAAAAGAGCTAAGGCTTCTAGCCTGGCTGTATTACCCTGATCACATTAAGTGACCTTGGCTAACTGGTTTCTGATGTTGCTGCCGGCGAGCAGAAAACAGTGGGACCTTTCCTCTCTACAGAGGCAGTCCCCCCACACACACCTGAGGCAAGTGGTTGGGTGTCCTAGTGTTTTCTTCTCTGAAAATTTTCAAGGATCACATGTGCAACACAAGGTGAAGAGAGATGTCATCACAGAAGTAGGCTTGGATTCCAAAAGCCTCTGAGAACAGAATCAGATTTATCTGAGCCATTTTACTAAAAAGGAAAGTAAAAAATAATAAAAACTGAACCAAAAGATATATCTACTCATTGTCAAATATTAGCCATCAGTTTGTATCTGGTGTATTATTTCAAATATCTGCCAGCATTGCTTGCCTATTGCTAAAATGGCATTTCAGACTCATCTCCCTATTTTCACCTGCTGTCCCATACCACTATCCTCTGGAAGACTGCAGGTCTCTTTACCAATCCTTTGCATTAATTTCTTTACACTGCTGGTTTTTAAAGCCACTGAAGTAAAACTAGCACAGAGCACAAAGCTATCCCCAGTGAAAGACTAATAGCAAATACTGCGATGGACTACTCAGTTTCTCCAAATATACTTATGTTAGTAGAATGTTCATTAAATCGAAACGTTAGTTATATCAGTGTCTTCCAAAGTAAAACAGCTTCATTTTGTTAAATAGATATTGAAACATGAAGAACTGAACTTAGCAGAGAAAGAAAAGTATCCTCTGCCCCTATCCTTTTATCCTCTCTGGTCTTATAAATTTTGATAATTTTGTTGGGTTATTGTGAAATTTGTAACTGATTTTAGCTAAAATTTGGAGGACTTTCAAAATGGAGAGAGTGGAGGAAGCATGTAGGAACATTTCTTGATGACAAAACATGAAGGTCAGCACCATCATGTCTAGCTTGACGCTCTTACTATGCTTCCTTCTGAGGTACACATTGGATTAAAATTGGTACCGCGGTTTCATTAAAGAGTTTCCTATCCTGTGGACAGAACTCAGAGAACATGTTTTTGTTGTTGTTTTTGTTTTTTTTTACAACTGTAGGAAGAGTAATCATTGTAATCCCAATAATTTATTTCTTTGACCTGCCCAGAGAACATGGCCACATATTTATAATTCTGAATTCTTTCTGGAAAGGAGACTATAAAGTGACAGTTAATTCATTGTTTCCAATGCAATCTCACCCTAAATGCAAGATTACTCAAACTCTAAGTTAGATTACAATGGCTCATAAGAAAAACATATACTTCCCACTCATATTTAAGCATGGGATTATATATGTTTATTCCACTTGTGAATAACAAAGAAGTTAGGAATAGAATCCTGGATTCCAGGTTGCACACTCTTACTTTGAAGATCAACTGACAATAATAACAAAGTCTGACCAAGTAGCCTTTGTGAACTTTGTGGGGATAAAGATAATATCTAACAAATTTAGGCAAACAGCTAAGAATTTCATTTTTTCCCCTACAGTAGAATTCATATTCTATTTCCAAGTTTCTTTTGTATCTTCTCAAAAGAGTATCTATAGTGGCTAAAGTCACATGTTGTTTCTAAAAAGGCTAAAATATTTTTCCAACCTACCCCAGAAAGCAATAGCACCACTAATCCATCTACTTCTCCCAAATCCATGGCCTAAGAATCATCAGGCCATCTTAATTAATGTGTTTATCTCTTTTACTTTCTTCTGGATAAAATACAAATGCTTTGCAAAAAAAAAATGAACTGTGAATCTGTAATATGTAATCTCAAGACTTATTGAATTCTAAGTGTTTAACTAATGTCTTCTAATATGTTATTGATGTAGGTGAGAGGCAAATGGAAGATTAATTACATTTAAATTATACAAAAGTCTCTGGAAGAACATTCAACATTTAAAACAAAGTGCAAGGCTAAATAAATTACTATAAGGTAAAATAGAGAATTACAATTATATATTTTACAAGGAAGCCATAGAAAGTGGGGAATAGTAGAGACAGATATGTTTTGGTCTAAACAAGAGAAGTAGGCAATCTACTATATGTGATTTAATTTCAGCAGAGCTTTTTTTTTAATTCCACACGTCTTCACTGGGAGATTGTGTGTGTGTGTATGTGTGTGTGTGTGTGTGTGTGTATGTGTGT
>PVJS01031889.1:0-23095 GCA_004027185.1 Glis glis | reverse complement strand
GGGCATTCTACCTCCGGGCTACACCCCCAGCCCTATTTTTTATTCTTTATTTTGAAACAGGGTCTCACTAAGTTGTGGGGGGCCTAAAAAAAAAACTTTTTAAAGTCACTTTAAATTACATTTAGGACATTGAACAAAAGGAAAATCTGAGATCTCATCATTTGGTTGTTTGGTTTAGTTGATTTTTTTAACCTGTTTGCTATTTGCTATTAGTATTCGTGTAAATGTAAATAGCCGGGCGTAGTGGCGCACACTTGTAATCCTAGTACTTGGGAGGCTGAGACCGGAGGATCCGGGTTCGCGGCCAGCCTCAGCTACTTAGTGAGACCCTCCGCAACTTAGTGAGACTCTGTTTCAAAATAAAGAATAAAAAATAGGGCTGGGGGTGTAGCCCGGAGGTAGAATGCCCCTGGGTTCCATCCCCAGTACCATAAAAAAAAAAAAAGAAAATGTAATAGGAATCTGGGTTAGTGATGACAGACAGTAGGATGGAGGAAACAAATGCAGAATGTTTTAAATAATACAGACCACATTCACCAAGACAATGTATTTGTTTATGAGACTAATATTAACAATTGTATTATACTTTAACATCAGTATCAAGGAACATATGTTCAGTTGAGTCATGGCAGTACAAATCAACAAATACTGAGTACCTATCTATCACTGTGCTGGATTCCATAAAGGAAATAAAAAAAAAATTGATGTAATGCAATCCTATCCTGAATGTAGAAATTCTTTTTTTTTTTTTTTTTTTTTTGTTCAGTGCTGGGGATCGACCCCAGAGCCTCGTGCATACTAGGCAAGTGCTCTACTACTGAGGTACACCCAGCCCAGAATGTAGAAATACTATGACCATATCCTGGATGTTGTGCTAGGTGGGCAGCAGTCATTTTTATCAGCTCTTATTTGACTCATTCATCCATAATAAATGTAGTTAAATGTATTTTGGAGACTTCACTAGAGATGTGATCATATTACATTTGTAATAGATGTGTTTGCTTATTTGTTAACTTAGAAACAACAGTCGTTATTTTCAGAAGAAGAAGAATATACCACTGGATCTGAGGTCACTGAAGATGAAGTTGGTGATGAAGAAGAAGTTACCAAGAAACAAAGTATTGGCTCCTAAGTTAAATCAAATCTCACAGTTTTATGAAGGGGTTACATTCTGAAGCTTTCAATGCAAGGGATGGGAAATTGGCTGTATATATCTGCATGGTAGGTTACAACATCGAGGGAAAGAACGAAAAAAAAGGAGGCTCCATTAAGATTTCTTAACTGGGCTGGGCGTGGTGGCACATGTCTGTAATCCCAGTACCTGGGAGACTAAGACAGGATTGAAGGTTTGAGGGCCAGCCTCAGCAATTTAGCAAAGCCCTAGCAACTTAGTGAGACCCTGTTTCAAAATAAAAAATAAAATAGGGCTGGGGGGAACTTAATCTGCCAGGTGATGGTTCTGCATACCTATAACCCCAGCACTGGAGGGGGGCTGAGAAAGGTGGATCCAGATTCAAGGGCTAGCCTTGGCTTCCTGCTGAGACCCTATCTGGAAAAAAAAAAGTAAGGCTGGGGGTGTAGCTCAGAGGTAGAAAGCCCCTGGGTTCAATCCCTAGTACCCCCAAAAAAAAAAAAAGATTCCCTAACTGGAAATCTGGTGTGGCAGTGCACGCCTGTAATCCCAGTACTTGGGAGGCTGAGACAGGAGGATCAAAGGTTTGAGGACAGCCTTAGCAACATAGTGAGAGACTGAGCAACCTAACAAGACCCTGTTTCAAAACAAAAAATGAAAAGGGCTAGGGGTGTAGCTCGGAGGTAGAATGGCCCCTGAGTTTAATCCCCAGTACAACACACACACACACAAAAGATTCCCCTGGGTTCAATCCTCAGTACCTCACACAAACACACACACACACACACACACACACACGTTTTAAAAATGTTTTTATTGTTTAAAAGTAGCAACTACATTGAAGAGGTATGTGATTTATGCTCATAACATTGTCCTTCTGTTAGGGAAAAAGGAGAAGCCAAAGAAGTTCACCAAACAGCCAAAAAAGCAGATGTCTTCACCCTGTACGCAAAAGAAAGAAAAGACATTGGAGAAGGTAATCCTAAATTGTCTATTTTTTTTTTTTTTTTTTTTTTTTTTTTTGCGGTACCGGGGATTGAACCCAGGGGCATTCTACCTCGGAGCTACACCCGCGGCCCTATTTTTTATCCTTTATTTTGAAACCGAGTCTCACGAAGTTGCAGAGGGCCTCACTAAGTATCTGAGGTTGGCCACGAACCCAGATCCTCCGGTCTCAGCTTCCCAAGTACTGGGACTACAAGTGTGCGCCACCACTCCCAGCTTAAATTGTCTATTATTATTCTAAAGCTCATATTAAGGAATAGTCAGCCAGCCACTGTAGTGTCTGCCTGTAATCCCAGTACTTGGGAGGCTGAAATAGGAGGATAGCAAGTTCAAGGCCAGCCTGGGCAACTTAGCGAGAACTTGTTTCAAATAAAAAATAAAAAGGGCTGGGAGTGTAGCTCAGTGGTAAAGTGAACCTGTGTTCAATAATCCCCAGTACCATTAAAAAAGAAGAAGAGGACGAAGAAATGAAGGAGTATATAGAAGAGTAAGGAGTATCACAATGGAATGCTAGCAATGTAAAAATGAAGTTCTTTATAGACTGAGATGAAAGATCTGTAGGATATATTAAGTAAAAAACGAGAAGGTTGAGCCAGGCATGGTGGTGCATGCCTATAATCCCAGTACTGAAGAGGCTGAGACAGGAGGATCACAGGTTCAAGGACAGCCTCTGCAACTTAGTGAGACCCTGTTTCAAAATAAAAAATATCTGGGCATGGTGGCGCATGTTTATAATCCCCAGTACTTGGGAGGCTGAGACAGGAGGATTACAGGTTCAAGGACAGCCTCAGCTACTTAGTGAGGCCCTCTGCAACTTAGTGAGACCCTGTTTCAAAATAAAAAATAGGGCTGAGGTTGTAGGTTGGAGGTAGAATGCCCCTGATTTCAATCCCCAGTACCAAACAAAACAAAACAAAAAACTAGAAGGTACAGAACAGTGTGTATAGTGACATAGTATTCTACTATTTGTGTAAAAAAATGGAGAAACTGGGTGTGGTGGTGCACACCTGTAATTCGAATACTTGGGAACCTGACAGGTGAGGATTGCAGATTCAAGACTAGCTTCAGCAATTTAGCAAGACTGTCAGAAACATAGCAAAATAAAACAACAAGAGCTGGGTGTGGTGGCGCATGCCTGTAATCTCAGTACTTGGGAGGCTGAGATGGGAGGATCTGGGTTCGCAGCCAGCCTCAGCTACTTAGTGAGGCCTTCCGCAACTTTCAAAATAAAGAATAAAAAATAGGGCTGGGGGTGGAGCTCGGAGGTAGAATGCCTGGGGTTCAATTCCCAGTAACACACACGCACATGCACACACACACACACACACACACACACAGTCAATGGGGAAATATTAAGAATTTCCTTGTATATGCATAAAATATCTTTGGAAAGCTACATAAGAAATTGGTAAGATTGGTTGCCCCTAAGAAAGTGAACTGAACCTCGGAAGGACAGAGGTTAAAGGCTTTCTATTATATTTGCTACTTAAACCTTTTGAATTTTGAACCAATATTACTTATTCAAAAAATAAAAAGTGCCGGGCGTGGTAGCGCACGCTTGTAATCCCAGTACTTTGGGAGGCGGAGACCGGAGGATCTGGGTTTGAGGCCAGCCTCAGCTCTCTCTCTCTCTCTCTCTCTCTCCCTCTCCCTCTCCCTGTCTCTCTCTCTCTCTCTCTCTCTCTCTACCTAGTGAGACCCTCCGCAACTTCGTGAGACCCGGTTTCAAAATAAAATATAAAAAAATAGGGCCGGGGGTGTAGCGCGGAATGTAGAATGCCCCTGGGTTCAATCCCTGGTACCGCAAAAAATAAAATAAAATAAAATAAAATAAAATAAAATAAAATAAAAAAATAAAAAGTTGCCAGGCATGGGGATGCACACCTGTAATCCTAGTACTTGGGAGACTGAGACAGGAGGATATCATACATTCAAGGCCAGCCTCAGAAACTCAGCGAGACCCTGTTTCAAAATAAAAAAGGACCAGAGGTGTAGCTTGGAGGTAGAATGTCCCTGGGTTCAATCCCCAGTACCAAAATATAAAATATAAAAGGTAAGTTAATAGACTTTTAAAATTAAAAATAAGTTACATTTTGTGACCTTAAAAATAGTTGTTTTTTAGCCGGGCGTGGTGGCACATGCTTGTAATGCCAGTACTTTGGGAGGCAGAGACCGGAGGATCCGGGTTCACGGCCAGCCTTAGCTCTCTCGCTCTCTCTCCCTGTCTCTCTCTCTCTCTCTCTCTCTCTCTCTCTCTCTCTCTCTCCTTAGTGAGGCCCTCCGCAACTTCGTGAGACCGGTTTCAAAATAAAAAGTATAAAAAATTAGGGCCGGGGGCGTAGCGCGGAGGTAGAACGCCCCTGCGTTCAATCCCCGGTACCGCAAAAAAAAAAAAAATAGTTGTTTTTTAGCCAGGCATGGTGGCGCATGCTTGTAATCCCAGTACTTGGGAGGCTGAGAC
Source organism: Glis glis (assembly GCA_004027185.1). Lineage (NCBI taxonomy): Eukaryota > Metazoa > Chordata > Mammalia > Rodentia > Gliridae > Glis > Glis glis. The sequence goes on along the minus strand of PVJS01031889.1, from coordinate 18,497 downwards.
AGGAGGATCTGGGTTCGCGGCCAGCCTCAGCTAATTAGTGAGACCCTCCGCAACTTAGTGAGACCCTGTTTCAAAATAAAGAATATAAAATAGGGCTGGGGGTGGAGCTTGGAGGTAGAATGCCCCGGGTTCCATCCCCAGTACCACACACACAAAAAAAAATAGTTGTTTTTTCCCTGTGCCATTAAAGGAAAGGGTAAAAAGCCAGGTAAGACTAAGAGGACATTAATAGCTGCAGTTGGCTAAAGAAATTCTATGAGTTCCAGAAATATATGATAGGCACAATTTGAGTTACATTGGACAGCTGTACATTCATCTTTATGTTAAGTACCACAAGCATACAAAGGGCTAATTTTAAAAGATTGCTTAGGGCTCCAAGGTCAACAAATAAAGTGGTTCATGTTCTGTATCAAATTCTGTATTCAAAAGTCTGTACCTCTTTGGAGAACTTTAACTTCTCTGAACCTGTTTTATTATGGAGATCATGAAATACTGCCTGCCTTACATGGTTGTTGTAAGGTTCAAATGAAATACACTTGTAAGTGCTCTTGGTAGTATAAATGATCTTGGTGTTGAGTGCTCTTGCATGCAATAACTGTAAACTTTTTATAATTAGCTCTAGCACTAATCTGTAAATATGCTCTAATTGGGCTATGTTATCTGCTTTTCTTTTAGTCAGCTTCTAGAGATGTTTCTCCTTTCATGTGAGTATTGCTCCTTAATTTGGTTGGATGCTCTCTCTTAATGCAGCATTTAATGCTGATTTTTGCTCAATTTTTTCAATAGTGTGAGTATGCAGAAAAATAAATGGGATGCTACAAGATCTTTGAGATTCAACCAGGATGCACAAAGAGAAGATGGTAAGTTTATTTTGGGGGTAACTTACAATGGGTATAAATAACAATGATAAAGAATGTCTTTTTTTTTTTTGCAGTACCGGGGATTGAACCCAGGGGCATTCTACCTCCGAGCTACACCCCCGGCCCTATTTTTTTTTTATACTTTATTTTGAAACTGGGTCTCACGAAGTTGCAGAGGGTCTCACTAAGTAGCTGAGGCTGGCTGCGAACCCAGATCTTCCTGTCTCCGCCTCCCAAGTACTAGGATTACAAGCGTGCTCCACCACTCCTGGCTCAAAGAATGTCTTTAATTTTGTGAAGTGTGCAGAATAGCTTTAAAGGTTCCATCTGGAAAAAGGCCCAAAAGTTGCACATTATCTTAGCAATCAGAATTCCATTACTAGACAATCCAGTGAATAATATATTATTTTATACATCTGTGATTTTGAGATATTTCAGACTGACTTTTGCCTACTACTTTTACTATAAAAATGGCTGAATATGTTGTAGTCTTTTGTGGTACTGGGATTGAACCCAGGGACATTCTTCCTCTGAGCTACACCCCCAGCCCTTTTTTATTTTATTTTATTTTATTTTATTTTATTTTATTTTATTTTATTTATTTGTGTGTGTGTGTGTGTGTGGTACCAGGGATTGAACCCAGGGGCGTTCTACTCCGAGCTACACCCCCAGCCCTATTTTTTATCCTTTATTTTGAAACTGGGTCTCACGAAGTTGCGAAGGGCCTCACTAAGTAGCTGAGGCTGGCTGCAAACCCGGATCCTCCGGTCTCCGCCTCCCAAGTGCTGGGATTACAAGCATGCGCCACCACGCCCAACCTCCTTTTTTATTTTTATTTTGAAATAGGGTCTTGCTAAGTTTTTGAGACTGGTTTGAACCTGTGATCAAAGTCTCAGCCTTCCAAGTACTGGGATTACATGTATGCTCGACCACACCCGGCTAGGCTATTTCTTAGTCCATTTTCTGTTGCTACTACAAAATACCTAAGACTGGATAGTTTATATACAAAAGAAGTTTATTTAGTTCTAAGCTCTTGAGGTCTAAGAGCATGATGTAGCACCAGCTTGGCTCTTGTGAGGGCCTTCTGGCTACTTCTCAACAAGGCTTATGGCAGCATAGCAAGAGCACATGAGATCACATGGAACAAGAGAGATTCAGGGGTCATGCTGTTCTATTTTTTTTTTTTTTTTTTTTTGGTGGTGGTGGTAGTACTGGGGATTCTACCTCCAAGCTACACCCCCAACTCTTTCATATTTCTTGTGAAAACAAGGTCTGGCTAGGTTGCTGAGAATCTCACTATATTGCTGAGACTGTCCTTGAACCTGCAAATCCCCCTGTCTCACCCTCCCAAGTACTGGGATTACAGGTGTGCGCCACCATGCCCAGCTCTTTATTATTTTTATTTTTATTTATTTATTTATTTATTTTTTTTTTGCGGTACCGGGTATTGAACCCAGGGGCATTTTACTTCCGAGCTACACCTCCGGCCCTATTTTTTATACTTTATTTTGAAACCAGGTCTCACGAAGTTGCAGAGGGCCTCACTAAGTAACTGAGGCTGGCCGCAAACCCAGATCCTCTGGTCTCAGCCTTCCAAGTACTGGGATTACAAGCGTGCACCACCACACCCAGCTATTTTTATTTTTTTATTTGTGTGTGTGTGTGGTACTGGAGATTAAACCCAGGGTTGTTCTACCACTGAGCTACACCACCAGCCCTAATTTATTTATTTATTTTGGTACTGGGGATTGAACTCAGGGGCATTCTACCTCTGAGCTACACCCCAAGCCTTATTATATTTTTTATTTTGAAACAGGGTCTTCACTAAGTTGTGAAGGGCCTCACTAAGTAGCTGAGGCTGGCTGCGAGCCTACAATCCTCCTGTCTCAGCCTTCCAAGTACTGGGATTATAGGTATGCACCACCACACCCAGCTCAAGCTTGTTTTTTAATAGCAGTTTGCTCTTGTAGGAACTAAGCAGGGTCCCACAAGGACTACATTAAACATGCCCAAGGTTTAATTGGGGTTCCCCAATGACCTGACTTCCTCCCACTAGACCCCACCTCTTAAAGTTCCACCACCTCTCAGAATCACCACACTGGAGATCAAGCTTTCAGCGCATGAACCTTTGGAGGGTGCGGTCAAACCATATCCAGCCCATAGGCTGGTTTACTATAAACTAAAAAGCAGCACAATTACCCACATACAAGTAATTTTACCACTTGCTGCATTAAATTCTTCATAGAGCCAGACATGGTGGCACATGCCTGTAATCCCAGGATTTGGGTGGCTGAGACCGGAGGATCGCAGATTCAAGGCCAGCCTCAGCAACATAGAGAGACTCTCAACAACCTAGTGAGACCCTATTTCAAATAAAAAAATAAGCCGGGCATGGTGGCACATGCTTGTAATCCCAGTACTTGGGAGGCTGAGTCAGGAGGATTGCAGGTTTGTGGCCAGCCTCAGCTACTTAGTGAGGCCCTCCACAACTTAGTGAGACCCTATTTCATTTCATTTCATTATTTTATTTTATTTATCTATTTATTTTGTGGCACTGGGGATTGAACCCAGAGGCATTCTGTCTCCGAGCTACATCCCCAGTCCTATTTTTTTTTTTTTTGTGGTACCAGGGATTGAACCCAGGGGCGTTTTACCTCCGAGCTACACCCCCGGCCCTATTTTTTATCCTTTATTTTGAAACCGGGTCTCACGAAGTTACGGAAGGCCTCACTAAGTAGCTAAGGTTGACAATGAACCCGGATCCTCCGGTCTCCGCCTCCAAAGTACTGGGATTACAAGCACATGCCACCTTGCCAGCCCCCCAGTCCTATTTTTATTCTTCATTTGGAAACAGGGTCTCATCATACCGGCATGGTGGCGCACGCTTGTAATCCCAGTACTTGGGAGGCGGAGACCGGAGGATCCAGGTTCGCCGCCAGCCTCAGCTACTTAGTGAGGCCCTCCGCAACTTCGTGAGACCCGGTTTGAAAATAAAGTATAAAAAAATAGAGCCAGGGGTGTAGCTCGGAGGTAGAACGCCCCTGGGTTCAATCCCCGGTACCACACACACACAAAAAAAAAAGAAACAGGGTCTCACTAAGTTGCAGAGGGCCTAAGTAGCTGAGGCTGGCGGCAAACCCGGATCCTCTGGTCTCAGCCACCACGCCTGGCTGTGAGACCCTGTTTCAAAATAAAGAATAAAAAAATAGGACTAGCAGTGTAGCTCAGAGGTAGAATGCCCCTGGGTTCAATCTCTAGTACTGCCAAAAAAATTAAAATTAAAAAGGGCTGGTGGTGTGGCTTGAAGGTAGAATGTCCCTGGGTTCAATCCCCAATACCATAAAAAAGAATTCTTCATGGATAGAGGTATGCATCTGAAAAATAATAGCGAAAGATATTTTCATAAACCCTGTTAGTTGGGTGTGGTGGCACACGCTTGTAATCCCAGTACTTGGTAGGCTGAGATAGGAGGATTGCAGGTTTGCGGCTAGCCTCCGCTACTTAGTGAGGCCCTCTGCAATTTAGTGAGACCTTGTTTCAAAATAAAGAATAAAAAATAGGGCTGGAGGTGTAGCGTGGAGATAGAATGCCCCTGGGTTCAATCCCCAGTACTGCAAAAAAAGAAAAAAAAATAAGCCTTGTTGATTACAGTCTTCTTTTTTTTTTTTGGCGGTACCAGGGATTGAACCCACGGGCATTCTACCTCCAAGCTACACCCCCGGCCCTCTTTTTTTTCTAAACTTTATTTTGAAACCGGGTCTCACGAAGTTGTGGAGGGCCTCACTAGGGAGAGAGAGAGAGAGAGACAGGGAAAGAGAGAGAGAGAGCTGAAGTATTACAGTCTTCTTTAAGAACCTAAAATTAGCCGGGCATGTTGGCCCATCCTATAATCCCAGTACTTGGGAGGCTGAGACAGGAGGATTGCAGGTTCAGCAATAGCCTCAGGAAGTAGTGAGACTCTCATCAACCTGGCAAGACCCTGTTTCAAAAAAAAAATTAGCCAAGTGTGGTGGTGCACAGGAGGATCTCAGGTTCACGGGCAGCTTCAGCAACTTAGAGACCCTATTTCAAAATAAAGAGTAAAATATAGGGCTGGGGATGTAGCTTGGAGCTAGAAAGTCCCAGGGTTCAATCTCCAGTACCACAAATAAATAGGGCTGGGGTTGTAGCTCAGAGGTAGAATACTTCTGGGTTCTATCCCACCACCAAAAAAAAAATTAATTAAAAAAAACTAAAGTTATGAATCATCCTCATGAAAAGTAATGTTTACTATTTTTAACCTTTAGATCAGCGGCGAATGTCTGAAATTACAGGGCACCTAATAAAAATGAGATTGGGTGATCTGGACCGAGTCAAGTCAAAGGAAGCAAAAGAAGTAAGGATTGTTTATTATTGTCTTACTGTTTATTAATGTCTTACTATTATGTAAGACATTCCCCTCCTACTTTTACTCATGAAGAGTAAAAATATGTTTTAAGCAAGTTGTTTTTGTTTTTGTGGCACGGGATTGAACCCAGGGGCATTCTACCTCCGAGCTACACTCCCAGCCCTATTTGTTTTTATTTTGAAACAGGGTCTTGCTAGGTTAATGAGAGTCTATTTGCTGAGATTGTCCTTGGACCTGTGATCCTCCTGTCTCAGCCTCCCAAGTACTGAGACTACAAGAGTGTGCCACCACACCTAGCTTAAGATTTTTTTTTTTTTTTTTTTTTTGCGGTACCGGGGATTGAACGCAGGGGCGTCCTACCTCCGCGCTGCGCCCCCGGCCCTATTTTTTTATGCTTTATTTTTGAAACTGTGTCTCACGAAGTTGCGGAGGACCTCACTAGGTAGAGAGAGAGAGAGAGAGAGAGAGAGAGAGAGATATCACGCTTGCGCGCATGTGCGCTGAGGTTGGCCGCGAACCCAGATCCTCCGGTCTCCGCCTCCCAAAGTACTGGGATTACAAGCGTGCGCCACCACACCCGGCTCAAGATTTTTTAGATATTTAGATCAATTTAGATATTTTTATCTCCCGTACCATTTAACCAGAATTTACACAAAAGTTTTCTGCATTCTCTTATTACCCATGGTTATTGGTCCTCTGTATCACAGGTAATAAAATGTAGCATCACTGAAGTGTGATGCACATCAAAAGTAGATCACCTATGCATTGTTGACCAAATGCTGACTATCCAGGGTGACTTTCTGAAAATGCTGATTTTGATCAACTCTGCATGTGCTGCTTAGATGTTTTTCCTAAAATAAGATAATATCTTGCTGAAAATGATGACTAGAAATACCTCTATATAGCTATAATTACATATTAGTCGTAATGTTATGTGTTATCATTAGTATTTGTATTATGTATGCACCATAACTCTTGCCCAAATCCTTTTATTTATTTTTTTTTTTTTTTTGGCGGTACCAGGGATTGAACCCAGGGGCGTTCTACCTCCGTGCTATACCCCCGGCCCTATTTTTTATACTTTATTTTGAAACCGGGTCTCACAAAGTTGCAGAGGGCCTCACTAGGTAGAGAGAGAGAGAGAGAGAGACAGGGAGTGAGAAAGAGAACTGAGGCTGGCCGCGAACCCGGATCCTCCGGTCTCCGCCTCCCAAAGTACTGGGATTACAAGCGTGCACCACCACGCCCGGCCAAATCCTTTTATTTAAATTTTACTTTCCTGTTGAGGGTGTAACTTAGTGATAAAATATGTGCTTAGCATGCATGAGGCCCTGGGTTCGATGCCCAGCATCTAAACTAAAAAAATATATAGAGAGAGAGAGTAGAATAGAAAAAAATTCCATTAAAACTTCTAAACACATAGAAGAAAAATCTTTGTGACCTTGGGTTAGGCAAATATTTCTTAACTACTGCAACAAAAGCATAAAAGAAAAAGTAGACAAATCAGACTTCTACACAATTGTTTTTTCTTTTTTTTTTGGTACTGGGTGTTGAACCCAGGGGAATTCTACCTCCAAGCTACATCACCAGCCCTGTTATATTTTTTATTTTGAAACAGGGTCTCACTAGGTTACTGAGGTCTTACTATGTTGCTGAGCCTGGCCTTGAACCTGCGATCCTCCTGTCTCAGCCTCAAGTACTGGGATTACAGGTGTGTGCCACCATGCCAGGCTCACATTTCATCACAATCTTAACGTTCTTTTTTTTATTTTTTATTTTTTATTTATATATTTGTTTATTTTTTGTGGTACTGGGAATTGAATCCAGGGCCATTCTATCTCTGAACTACACCCCAGCCCTATTTTTTCTTTTTTCTTTTTTGGTACTGGGGCTCGAACCCAGGGGCATTCTACCTCTGAGCTACACCCCAGCCCTATTTTTTTTTAAACAGGGTCTCACTAGATTGATGAGAGTCTCACTACTTGCTGAGGCTGTCCTTGAACCTGCGATCCTCTTGTCCTCCCAGTACTGTCAAGTATTGGGATTACAAGCATGTACCACCATGCCTGGCTTTATTTATTCATTTATTTATTTATTTATTTATTTTTGAAACAGGATCTCACTAAGTGGCAGAGAACCTCACTAAGTTCCTCAGGCTGGCCTCAAACCTGCAATCCTCCTGTCTCAGCCTCCCAAGTACTGGGATTACTAATATGCACCACCATGCCCATTTTTAAAGTTCTTTTTGAGCTGGGCGCAGTGGTACATGCCTGTAATCCCAGTTCTTGGGAGGCTGAGACACGAGGATTGCAGGTTCCAGGCCAGCCTCAGCAACATATCGAGGCCATGAGCAACTTAGTGAGACCCTGTTTCAAAATTAAAAAAAATAAAATGGAGCTGGGGGTATAGCTCAGAGGTAGAACACCCCTGGGTTCAATCCCCAATACCAAAAAAAAAAAGGGCAAGTGGGAATACAAATAAGAATGACCATTTTGGGAAACATCTCAAGTGATGTCCTTTACCTGGTAAATGTTGACAAGAGAAAAGATCCTGAGATGTCCTAAATTATAAAGGGCTGGAAGCCAGGCTTGGTGACTGTCTTAGTCATCTTTCTCACTGCTATAATTCAAACACCTGACCACGTAACTTAGAGGAAGGAAGATTTATTTGTTCATGGTTTCAGTCCATGTAAGGTCACAGACCGTGGATCTCAGCATGGTGGCTACAGGAAGCAGAGAGAGGGAGAGCACAAGGCTTTGCTACTCACCTCTTAGAGACAGGAAGCAAAGGGAGGAGGAGCCATCTATAATCCCCAAGGCCGCAACCCCAGAGACCTACCTTCTCTAGCCACACCCACTGGCCTGGGCCACCACCAATAAATCCATTACAATGGAGCCACTGCTGAGACTACAACTCTCATGGCTTAACTATATCCATATCAACTCCAAATATTAATAAATGAGCTCTTTAGGGGACATTCTATCTCTACCTATAACAGTGACACGCACCTGTAATACTAGATACTTGGATGGCTGAAGCTGGAAGATCACAAGTTGAAGGCCAGCCTCAGCAACTTTGCAAGACCTGTCTCAAAATAAAATAAAAAGGGCTAGGGATGTAGCTCAGTGGTAGAGTCCATGCCTAGCATGCTTGAGGTCCTGGGTTTAATTTCCAGTACTGCCAAAAAGGGGGAGAGGGGAGGCTGAAAGATGGAAAGGAAAAGAAAGGACATTAATCAGTAAACAAATGAGGAAATAGATGTTGAAAGCTTGACTCAGGCCCTCCTTACTGAACATCAGTGCCGCTACAATCAACTTCCAAAAGAATTTTCTCAACTACAACCTCAGCCAGTCCTGAAGCATCAAGTACTTCTGCGTAGCTGGATGTGGTGGCGCATACCTACAATCCCAGTATTTGTGAGGCTGAGACACAGGAGGATTGCAGGTTTGAGGTCAGTCTCAGCAACTTAGTGAGACTGTCAGCAACTTAGCGAGACCATGTTTCAAAATAAAAAATAAAAAGGGCTGGGAGCGGAGCTTGGTGGTAGAATGTCTCTGGGTTCAATCCCCAGTCTCTCTCTCTCTCTCTCTCTCTCTCTCTCTCTCTCTCTCTCTCACACACACACACACACACACACACACACACACACACAATGCCATTTTAATATAGCAGAGCTTTTGTTGATTTCTTGAAGATAACTTAATTTTTCTTCTTTATTTTGTAGTTTGCAGGAGGTATTTATTCCAGGCTCGAAGCACAAATCAAAGCCACGGTGCCAGTAAGTGTGCGGCAAAGCAGCTCAGAGAAAAACCCTAGGTAAATCAGCAGAAACTAATATAGAGGGCCACTGGCTTTGAAGTGATTTTTTTTTTTTTTGGTGGTGGTACTGGGGATTGAACCCAGGGGCATTCTACCCCTGAGCTCTACCCCCAGCCTGTTTTTTTTTTTTATTGTTTATTTTGAAACAGGGTCTCACTAAGTTGCAGAGGGTCTCACTAAGTTGCTGAGGGCCTCACAGGTAGCTGAGGCTGACTGTGAACCTGTGATCCTCCTGTCTCAGCTTCCCATGTACTGGGATTACAAGCATGCACCACCACGCCTGGCTTGTGATTTTTTTTTAAATGTCAAAAAATATGAACACTAGCCGGGCGTGGTGGCACATGCTTGTAATCTCAGTACTTGGGAGGCTGAGACAGGAGGATCACAGGTTTGCAGCCAGCCTCAGCTACTTAGTGAGGCCCTCTGCAACTTAGTGAGACCCTGTTTCAAAATAAAGAATAAAAAAATAGGGCTGGGGGTGTAGCTCGGAGGTAGAATGTCCCTGGGTTCAATCCCCAGTACCAAAACAAAAAATAAACAAACAAAAAATATGAACACTAAACGGGCGTGGTGATGCATGCCTGTAATCCTAGTACTTGGGAGGCTGAGACAGGAGGATTTCAGGTTCAAGGACAGCTTCAGCAAGTAGTCAGACTCTCATCAACCTAGCAAGACCCTGTTTCAAAATAAAATAGGGCTGGGGATGTAACTCAGAGGTAGAAGTGCCCTGGGGTTCAATCCCCAGTACCACAAAAAAAAAAATATGAACACTAGAAGCACATAATTTGAGTTTAATTTTGTTTTGTTTTAAGGGTCAGATCATCAAGACACTAATCAGAACCAAATTTTAAATTTAAGTTTTGTTGTTGTTGTTGTTGTTTTTGTGGTACAGGGATGGAACCCAGGGGCATTCTACCTCTGAGCTACATCCCCAGCCCTACTTTTTATTCTTTATTTTGAAACAGGGTCTCACTAAGTTGCAGAAGGCCTCACTAAGTAGCTGAGGCTGGCTGCGAACCTGCGATCCTCCTGTCTCAGCCTCCCAAGTACTGGGATTACAAGCGTGTGCCACCATGCCCAGCCAAATTTAAGGTCTTTAAAAGGTCATGAGCTGGATATGGTGGCACATGCCTGCAATCCCAGTCCATGGGAGGCTGAGACAAGAGGATTGTAAATTTGAGACCAGCCTCAGCAAGTATAAGACTCATCAACCTATCAAGACCCTGTTTCAAAATAAAAATCAGAAAATAGGGCTAGAAGCTGGGTGTGATGGTATACACTTGTAATTCCAGTACTTGGAAGGCTGAGACAGGAGGATTGCAGAGACAGGAGGCCACCCTCAGCAACTTAGTGAGACCCTGTTTCAAAATTAAAAAAAATAATAAAATAGGGCTTGAAGTGTAGCTTGGAGGTAGAATGCCTCTGGGCTTAATCCCCAGTACCAAAAAGAAAAGGTCATGAGAGCAGGTGTAGTGGCACATGCCTGTAATCCCAGTACTTGGGATGCTGAGACAGGAGGATTGCAGGTTCCAGGCTACCCTCAGCAATTTAGCAAGGTCCTCCGCAACATAGTGAGACCCTGTTGTTAGAGTTTGGATGGTCAGTGGTTGTGTCGCCCACCCAGCTGTGGGTTCTTCTCCTCAATGATTATAGAAATAACCAGAAGACTCAGTTGGAATTTAGTGCAAGGCAGAAAGATTTATTGTGAAACTGAAAGTTACAGAAAGAAGGAGAGATGTGATGGAGAGCTCGGAGCTGAGGCTACCCTACATCCTTCCCAGCCCGGTTGCTATCTTTGCTTATATCAGCATAAAATACAGGTGCCCTTAGCCTGCTTTGTCAGCATCCACGTGAAAGGATGCTGTTTCTTCCCAAGTCCGGTTCTCAAGTCCGGTTCTCAAGCCCGCAGCCTTCAGTGTTTCTTTGTTTCCAAATTCATCAATGGTCCAGTCTTACTCTTTAGTCTGTTCTTTGTTCTGATATCATCCGTGACTACATGAGAGGATGCTTGGTGTTTTTAATTCTTTAAACTTCTTTGTGGGGTCTGTATCTTTGGTTTCAGATTTATCTTATCTTGTTGTTTGCTGACAGGCAGCTTCTGCCTGCCTGTGAATCAGGGCAACTTGTGGAGCAGACAGCTTCTGAAGCAAACTTTTGCCTGTATATTTTAACCCTTCAAATGCCTGCTCTGCTTTGGGACAGGGCATGGAATGGAATTATCTACCCATTCCCGAATTACTGTTTCAAAATAAAAAAACAAAATAGGACTGGTGGTGTAGCTCAGAGGTATAATGTTCCTAGATTCAATACCCCATACCACAAAAAAAGTCATAAGAGTTAATGAAAGCATTGTTTGTTTGTTTGTTTGTTTGTTTGTTTGTTTTGTGAGAGAGAGAGAGAGAGACAGAGACAGACAGACACTGCAGATGGAACCCAGGGCCTTCTACCTCAGGACTACATCCCCAGTCCTGATTTATTTATTTTTATTTGGAAACAGGATCTTGCTAAGTTGTTGAGAGTCTTACTAAGTTGCTGAGGCTGGCCACGAACCTGCGATCCTCCTGTCTCATCTTCCCAAGTACTGGGATTATAGGCGTGTGCCACCACCCCCGGCTAGAGTTTGTTTTTTGTTTTATTAAGTTTTCTGTTTATTGGGCTGAGCCAGCTGCTGAAAAAAATGAAAGCTACAGTGCAACTGTGAATTAGCAAAATTTTTATACTGTTTGTATATTTTATATTACTACTTTATGTAATCACTGAAGTTTTCCTTGTTCCTTGTTTTATTATTTTATCTTAAAAATATTTATGGAGCCAGGCGTGGTGGCGCACGCTTGTAATCCCAGTACGTGGGAGGCGACTACTGAGCCTCACTAACAGGCTGGCCGTGAACCTCCCAAGTTACTAGGATTACACACGTGTGTCACCATGCCTGGATAGTTTGGTTTGTTTGTTTTTTACATTTGTGGCAATTCAAACTTGAGCTGAGGCCTGGTGCCAACAGTACATGCATATAATCTCAGCCACCTCAGAGGAGACTGAAGCAGGAAGATCACCAGCTCAAGGATAGCCTCAGCAATTTAGGGAAATTCTGTCCTGAAATAATTTTGGGGGGGTACTGGGGATTGAACCCAGGGGCATTCTACCTCCGAGCTACACCCACCGTCCTATTTTTTATTCTTTATTTTGAAACGGGGTCTCACTATGTGGCGGAGGGCCTCACTAAGTAGCTGAGGCTGGCCGCGAACCTGCGATCCTCCTGTCTGAGCCTCCCAAGTACTGGGATTACAAGCGTGCGCCACCACACCCGGTTCGCAAAATAAAATTTAAAAAAGGACTAGGAAGCCGGGCGTGGTAGCGCATGCTTGTAATCCCAGTACTTTGGGAAGCGGAGACCGGAGGATCCAGGTTCGCGGCCAGCCTCAGCGCAGGCACACTCGCCCTCTCTTTCTCTCTCTCTCTCTCTCTCTCTCTCTCTCTCCTCTCTCCTCTCTCCTCTCTCCTCTCTCCCTCTCCTTAGTGAGGCCCTCCGCAACTTCGTGAGACCCGGTTTCAAAATAAAGTATAAAAAATAGGGCCGGGGGCGTAGTGATGAGGTAGAACGCCCCTGCGTTCAATCCCCAGTACCACAAAAAAAAAAAAAAAAGGACTGGGAGCCGGGTGTGGTGGCATTCACCTGTAATCCCAGTACTTAGGAGGTTGAGACAGGAAGATCACAGGTTCGAGAACAGCCTCATCAAGTAATGAGACTCTTATCAACATAGGGAAACCCTGTTTCAAAAATAAAATAGGAGCCAGGCGTGGTGGCGCATGCTTGTAATCCCAGTACTTGGGAGGCTGAGACCAGAGGATCCGGGTTCGCGGCCAGCCTCAGCTGCTTAGTGAGGCCCTCCCCAACTTAGTTAGGCCCTATTTCAAAATAAAGAATAAAAAATAGGGCTGGGGGTGTGGCTTGGAAGTAGAATGCCCCTGGGATCGATCCCCAGTACTGAAAAAAATGTAAAAATAAATAAATAAATAAATAAATAAATAAATAGGCTGAGCATGGTGGTGCACGCTTATAATCCCAGTACTTGGAAGGCTGAGACAGAGGATCCAGGTTTGCCGCCAGCCTCAGCTACTTAGTGAGGCCTCCGCAACTTAGTGAGACCCTGTTTTAAAATAAAGAATAAAAAACAGGGCTGGGGGTGTAGCTTGGAGGCAGAATGCCCCTGGGTTCAATCCCCAGTACCGCAAAAATAAATAAATAAATAAATAAATAAGTAATAAATAATAAATAATAAAGTAAAATAGGACTAAGGGTGTAGCCCAGTGGTAGAATGTCCCTGGGTTCAATCCCCAGTACCATTAAAAAAAAAAGACTGGGGATGTAGCTCAGTAGTAGAGCACTCTCCTAGCATGTGCAAAGTCCTGGATTCAATCCCCAACACTAAGAGGAGAAAAAATACTTGAACTGATTGCTGTTAATATTTGTAGTTTTTATTTTTCTCACTTAATGTGAGATAAATCTGCTTCACTGAAGAGACATTAATGTGTTTGATTATGGAACACTGGTTCATATCTATAATATATATTATCTATACCATGTTATATCTCATTAGAAAATGGATTATGGAAGCCGGGTGTGGTGGCGCACACTTGTAATCCCAGTACTTGGGAGGCTGCAACCAGAGGATCTGGGTTCGCCGCCAGTCTCAGCTACTTAGTGAGGCCCTCCGCAACTTAGACTCTGTTTCAAAATAAAGAATAGAAAGTAGGGTTGGGGGTGTATCTCAGAGGTAGAATGCCCCTGGGTTCAATCCCCAGTACCACATACACAAACAAAAAAGAAAATGGATTATGGAGCCAGACATGATGGTGCATGCTTGTAATCCCAGTACTTGGGAGGCTGAGACAGGAGGATTGCAAGTTCGAGGACAGCCTCAGCAAGTAGTGAGACTCTCATCAGCCTAGCGAGATCCCGTTTCAAAATAAAAATAATATAGGGCTGGGTATAGCTCGAAGTAGAATGCCCCTGGGCTCAATCCCCAGTACCACAAAAAAATGGATTATGGAGCTACATGAAGTTTCATTAAACTTTTATATTGTCAAGTAAATAGTCTAAAGCAGCAGCAACTCCCTATTATTCTAGAAGCAAGTCTGACCTTCTTTTCTGTTTAAAAAAATTAGGTCTAAAAGCCGTTTTGGTCAAGGACGTCCTGCATAAAGCACCTTAAAATTTAAAAAGACAGAAGGTACCCTCCTGGACATGTGAAATTTCTCACTTCTTGAAGACCGAGTTCAATCCCCAGTACCACAAAAAAGAAAAAAATAACACCTTAAAACAGTTATGATTGCTAGTTACCTTAGAGATGTCTAAACAATTTCCAAATACATTGGTGGGTGAAAAATTGCATATATTCAAGAAAAATAAAAATAAATTCTTTTAGAGGTCATATTTTAATTTTTCTAACCAGGCAGAAAGAGTGCTCAGGGAAAATTTGTTCCAAACCATAAGCATATAATAAATTACGTGTTTGGAAATTACTTATATGTAGATCTCTGAAAAACTTTAAGATGCACTGTTTCTATTTGTTAGTCTTCATTTGCTTTGTAGTTGAAATGGCTTCAGATTATTCAGAGAACAGTCTTTGATAATGTGTAACAACAGTGATTTCTTTCAAAATGTTCAAGTAAGTCTTATACTCAGTTTACACATACATAAACCATCTTTAGTGAATGTTTTAGTCAATATATGAAGTTAGATGTCATTTGACATTATATGTATGGCTTTGTATGTATGATTTTAACTTCTGTTTGGAAATTTTGTCCCAGTATGTATTTGTTTCAATTGTTTGATACTTTGGAAATAGATTATACCATATTTACTTTCAAAAGAAAATGTTTTTAATGCATTATATGTAAGCCCTGTTAAATACTAGAATCTTGTGGTTTCTTTGACAAAGGATTTTTGTACTTGTAAACAGTGTTGTGATGGTCACAATTAGAAGAGGAAACTACACTGTTGATATTAAGTGATGGTGAAAATGCAAGTGCTTCTCCCCAGGGAACTGTACCACTGAACTGATTTTACAAACCAGAATTTACCAGAATTCGATTCTCTTCAGAATGTGCTTTTTATTTTAACATCTGTTAAATACATACAAGGCTCAGGTACCACCAACAATTTTTTTTCCATACTGGAAATTTAACCCAAGGCCTTGCACATGCTGGGCAAACGCTCTACCGGTGAGCTACATTCCCCACCCCACCCCCAACCCCTTTTATTTATTTATTTATTTTTTAGACAGGGTCTCCCTGAGTTGCCCAGGCTGGCCTCAAACTTGCAATCTCCTGCCTCAGCTTCCTGAGTAGCTGGGATCATAGGTCTGGGTTACCTCATCTGGCTTCACCAAAATTTTACTCAAATTCTTAATAACAATTCTTTTGCCAAATACTTTGAGGTTTTACTTTACATTAATTGAAATAAACGTTAATGACAAAAGTTGGGAAGTCCGTTGATGTGAATCATTCCATCCTCTCAAAAAAAAGTCTCGATTGCTCTAGATTCCACAGATTTTCATGGAAGATTAGCTCTGTTACAAGGTGAAATTTGTAAAATTATTATTTTTTGTGGCACTGGGGATTGAACCCAGGGGCATTGTACCTCTGAGCTACACCCCCAACCCTACTTTTTATTTTTGTATTGAAACAGGGTCTCACTAAGTTGCAGAAGGCCTCAGTAAGTAGCTGAGGCTGTCTGCAAACCTGTGATCAGCTTCCCAAGTATGGCATTACAAGTGTGCACCACCACGCCTGGCTATTATTTTATTTTTGGTGCTGGAGATTCAACCCAGGGACATTCTACCTCCAAGCTACACCCCCTAGCCCTATTTTATTTATTTCGAAACAAGGTCTCACTAGGTTGCTGAGAGCCTTGCTAAGTTGCTGAGGCTGTCCTTGAACCTGTGATCCTCCTGTCTCAGCCTCCCAAGTACTGGGATTACAGGTGTGCACCACCATGCCTGGCTTAAGATGATTTTAAATGAAGTTATCCTGGTAAAGATTCATCTAGCTGGGCATGGTGCTGCACAACTATAATCCTAGTACATGGGAGACTGAGATGGAGGTTTGCAGGTTCAAGGACAGCCTCAGCAACTTAGCAAGGCTCTCAGCAACCTAGTGAGACCCTATTTCAAAACCAAAAAATAAAAAGGGCAAGGGGCCAGGCTTGGTGGCGCATGCTTGTAATCCTAGTACTTGGGAGGCTGAAACAGGAGGATCAGGGTTCATGGCCAGCCTCAACTACTTAGTGAGGCCCTCCGCAACTTAGTGAGACCCTGTTTCAAAATAAATTTAAAAAAAATAGGGCTGGGTAGCTCGGAGGTAGAATGCCCCTGGGTTCAATCTCCAGTACCTTCAAAAAAAAAGGGGGGGGGGCAAGGGATGGAGCTCATAGATAAAATGCCCTGGGTTCCATCCCCAGTACCACAAAAAAGAAAAAAAGATTCAGCAAAACACTTAAGGGATAAAATGCTGCAGAAGGGCTGGGGATATATCTCAGTGGTGGAATGTCTGCGTAGCTATGCACAGGTTCCTGGGCTGCATCTCCAGCACTGAAAGAAAAAGAAAATACTGCAGAAAAGCTGATCTGATAACTGGAAGTGTGGAATGATTGCACGCATTGCCATTATTTTATTTGTTATTTTCCTTCTTCAGAATGCTGGAGCAGGCCTTGTGAGATGTGCTCATTGTTTTGGAAGCTGAGCTGAAATTCTGTGTTATGGTAAATTTTAATAAATACAAAAAATCCTTTGGTCTCTAGTGCCTGGGAATCATTCTTCAGCTATCATTGAGCACCTAGTGCACACCTCCCAGGAAGGAGGCACTGGGACACCTAGCCAGTCTGATTGTCTTATGCTACATTTCCCACCCTCGTTGAAAGATGATCCACTGAGGAAGAGGGTACAGGGATATTATTCCCACCCTGATAGGAGTAAGTGGTTAATAGATCTAAATAAGCCCAGTACCCTGAGCTTATAGTGTGTAAGCCCTTCATAAATGTGAACTATCACTATTACATTGTTATGTTAAAATTAAGAAGGTAGCCTTAGCCAGGCGTGGTGGTGGCACATGCCTGTAAGCCTAGTACTTGGGAGGCTGAGACTGTATATGATCACAGGTTCACGACCAGCCTCAGAGATTAATGAGGCCCTTCACAACTTAGACCTTATTTCAAAATAAAAACTAAAATAGGGCTGAGGGTGTAGCTCAGAGGTAGACTGTCCCTAGGTTCAATCCCCAGTACCACATACACACTAAAAAAAGCCTTAAATTCTTTTCTGTTTTTTTTTTTTTTTTTTTTTTTTTTTTTTGCAGTGCTGGGGATGGAACCCAGGGGCATTCTACCTCTGAGCTACACCCCCAGCCCTATTTTTTTTATTCTTTTTATTTTTATTTATTTATTTATTTATTTATTTATTTATTTATTTATTTATTGCAGTACTGGGGATTGAATCCAGGGGCATTCTACCTCCGTGCCACATCCCCGGCCCTATTTTTTATCCTTTATTTTGAAACCGGGTCTCACGAAGTTGCGGAGGGCCTCACTAAGTAGAGAGAGAGCTGAGGCTGGCCGTGAACCCCGATCCTCCAGTCTCCGCCTCCCAAAGTACTGGGATTACAAGCGTACGCCACCATGCCCAGCTTATTCTTTATTTTGAAACAGGGTCTCACTAAGTTGCGGAGGGCCTCACTAAGTAGCTGAGGCTGGCCACGAACCCGGATCCTCCAGTCTCAGCCTCCCAAATACTGGGATTACAAGTGTGCGCCACCACGCCCAGCTAAGCCTTAAATTCTTTAAGATGAAAGTTTGATATTCCTCTTCCTATAACTTGAGTTCCTAAGATTGGTGAGTGCGCTCGACAAAGGCTCTTTGCTTGGCCAGACTTTAGTCAGACCTTCCCCTAGGCCCATTTGCTTCCATTACTTCCTTGTAAAGTCCAGTGTTAGCTCTAAGAACACTGCTGAGTCAGTTTGGCGAGAAACACCCATCCCCAATATCTCATGATCCTGTGTCTGATCAGGTCATCGCCCTCCAGGTCACCTGACTAGTCAGAATCCTTCCCCTAGATGTCTCCTCTTAGTAATTTTCCATCCACTGACCCTCACACTCCTCTTGGCTATAAATTCCCACTTGTCCATGCTTTTTTCAGAGTTGAGCCCAATCCCTCTCCTCTGCATTGGTGCCTAAACCTCTCACCAGGGTCCTGTGTAACATCGTCCTCACTGTGCTTTAACAAGTATCACTGACTAGTTTTTTGTTTGTTTGTTTGTTTTTGGCACTGGGAATTGAACCCAGGTGCATTCTGCCTCCAAGCTATACCCCCAGCCCTTTTTTAAATTTTTAATTTTTTTTTAATTTTTTTTTTTTTTTTTTTTTTTTTTTTTTTTTG
>PVJS01031888.1:0-23117 GCA_004027185.1 Glis glis | reverse complement strand
ATTTTTTATACTTTATTTTGAAACTGGGTCTCACGAAGTTGCGGAGGGCCTCACTAAGTAGAGAGAGAGAGAGAGAGAGAGACAGTGAGAGAGCTGAGGCTGGCCGCGAACCCGGATCCTCCGGTCTCCGCCTCCCAAAGTACTGGGATTACAAGCGTGCGCCACCACGCCCGGCCCAAGCTTTTTTTTTTTAAATGGGTCCTCACTAAGTTGTGCAGGGCCTCGCTAAGTTACTGAGGCTGGTCATGAATCTGTGATCCTCCTGTCTCAGCCTCCCAAGTACTGGGATTACAGGTGTGCACCATCATGCCCAGCTTTTATTTATTTATTTGTTTGTTTTTGTGGTACTGGGGATTGAACTCAGAGGCATTTTACCTTTTAGCACCACCCCTTGCCTTTTCTATATTTTTTTTGTTTGGAAACAGGGTTCCTGAGAATTTCGCTAAATTGCTGAGGGTGGTTGAAAAACTGCAATTCTGTCTCCTAAGTACTTGAATTACAGGCATGCACCACCACATCTGACTTTTGTGTTTTTGTGTATGTGGTACTGGGGATTGATGGAGGGACAGTCTACCTCCAAGCTACACCCCAGCCCTATTTAATTTTTTATTCTGAAACAAGGTCTTGCTAAATTGCTGAGGCTGTCCTTGAACCTGCAATCCTCCTGTCTCAGCCTCCCAAGAACCAGGATTACAGGTGTGTGCCACCACACCCAGCTATTTTTTATTTTTTACGGTCTCACTAAATTGCTGAGGATGGCCTCATACCTGCAATTCTCCTGTCTCTGTCTTCCAAATACTGGGAATATAGGCATGTGCCACAGTGCCTGGCCCAATACTCTGTGTGTGTGTGTGTGTGTGTGTGTGTGTGTGTGTGTGTGTGTGTGTTACTAGGTATTGAATCCAAGGGCATTCTACCTTTGAGCTATACCCCCAGTCCTGTGTGTGTGTGTGTGTTTTACTGGGAATTGAACCCAGGGACACTGTACCTCCCAGCTACACTCCCAGCCCTATTTTATTTATTTATTTATTTATTTTTAAATTTTTTTTACGGTACCGGGGATTGAACCCTGGGGCGTTCTACCTCCGCGCTACACACCCGGCCCTATTTTTTTTATACTTTATTTTGAAACTGGGTCTCACAAAGTTGCGGAGGGCCTCACTAAGTAGAGAGGGAGAGAGAGAGAGCTGAGGCTGGCCGCGAACCTGGATCCTTTGGTCTCCGCCTCCCAAAGTACTAGGATTACAAGCGTGCGCCACCACGCCCGGCTTACTTTTTTTTTTATTTTGAAACGGGTTCTCACTAAATTGCCGAGTGCCTTACTAAGTTGCTAAGGCTGGCGGAGAACCTGAGATCCTCCTGTCTCAGCCTCTAAAGTACTGGGATTACAAGTGTGTGCCACAATGCCGTGCCTCCCAGCCCTTTTTTATTTTTGTTTTGAAACAGGGTTTTGCTATGTTGCTCAAAGTCTTGCTTTCGGCAACATAAAAAAAAAAAATTATAAAAGGGCTGTAGAGTGGGGCATGGTGGTGCATGCCTGTAATCCAAGTACTTGAGAGACTGAGATGGAAGATCAAAGGTTTTTGTCCTGGTGTGGCCTTAGGGACTGTGCTTTTTTTTTTTTTTTTTTTTGGTGCTGGGGATTGAACCCAGGGGAATTCTATCTCCAAGCTACACCCCCAGCCCTATTTTTTATTCTTTATTTTGAAACAGGGTCTCACTAAATTGTGGAAGGCCTCACTAAGTAGCTGAGTCTGGCCACAAACCTGCGATCCTCCTATCTCAGCCTCCCAAGTACTGGGATTACAAGCGTGCGCCACTACGCCCGGCATAGGACTGTGCTTTTTTAAATGTTTACATATACTTTTGTGTGTGTGTGCATGGCACTGGGGATTGAACCCAGGGGCATTCTACCACCCGAGCTACACCCACAGCCCTATTTTATTTTTATTTGGAAACAGGGTCTTGCTAGGTTGATGAGAATCTCACTACTTGCTGAGGCTGTTCTCAAACCTGTGATCCTCCTGTCTTAGTCTCTCAAGTACTGGGATTATAGGCATGTGCCACCACGCCCGACTGTTTACATATACTTTTATTGGTGCATTGTAGTCTCACATGAATAATGTAGTTCAGAGTGATAGGGACTTACATGCACAGAGCCCTTGGTGAATTTCTCCCTGTTTCCCTACCCACTCTGCTTTCCCACACATGATATTGAAATTGTTGGCATTGGTAATTTCACATATGTACATAACATCAGTGGAAGTGTTTTCTTCATTAATTCTCCTCTCTCCCTCTCCCCTAGACTCCCTCCATCGCTCCACTGGGGTTTCTCCTCTATTATCCAAAGTTCCTTTTATGCCTGGTGTGGTGGTGCACCCCTGTAATCCCAGTGCTTGGGAGGATAGCAGGTTCAAAAGACAGCCTCATCAACACAGTGAGACTCTCAGCAATGTAGCGAGATCCTGTTTCAAAACAAAATATAGCCAGGCGTGGTGGTGCATGCTTGTAATCCCAGTACTTGGGAGGCTGAGACTGGAGGATCCCAGTTTGCGGCCAGCCTCAGCTACTTATTGAGGCCCCCTGCAACTAAGTGAGACCCTGTTTCAAAATAAAGAATAAAAAATAGGGCTGGGAGTATATATCTCGTAGGTAGAAAGCCCCTGGATTCAATCCCCAGTACTGCAAAAAAAGAAAACAAAACAAAATATAAAATAGATTGGAGGTAGAATGCCCCTGGGTTCAACCCCCAGCACCACACACACACACACACACACACAATAGGGCTGGGGGTATAGTTCAGAAGTAGAATGTCCCCAGGTTCAATCCCCAATACTACAAAAGGAAAAAAAAAAGTCCCTCTTGTACCCCTCTTACTCCCTAGCTTCCATGTATGAGAGAAAACATATGACCCTTCATTTTCTGTGACTGGCTAATTTCACTTAACATAATGTTTTCCAGGTACATCCATCTTCCTGCAAATAACATAATTTTGTTCTTCTTTATTGCTGAATAGAATTCCATTGTGTGTATATCCCATAATTTTTTTTGTGTGTGTGGTACTGGGGATTGAACCCAGGGGCATTCTGCCTCTGAGCTACACCCCTAGCCCTATTTTATTTTTTTATTTGGAAACAGGGTCTCACTAAGTTTCAGAGTGTCTCACTAAGTAGCTGAGGCTGGATGGGAACCTGCAATCCTCCGGTCTCAGCCTCCCAAGTACTGGGATTACAAGCATGCGCCATCACGCCTGGTTTATATCCCATAATTTTGTAATTCATTCACCTGGTGATGGATACCTAGGCTGATTCCATAATTTGGCTATTGTGAATTGTGCTGCTGTGAACATGGATATGTATGTATCACTATAATATTCTGGTTTCGGGACTGTGCTTTTGTCTTTGAATCCCCTTACTTCGTGTTCTCTGCTTCCAGCCTCTGTGATGTGAGAGCAGAGCCCTTGCTCCCTTTCTCTGCTTCCTACCACCACATCCTGAGCTCCACGGACCCTGGCCTCACTGGACTGAACCCTCAAATCTCCCAAAACCATGAGCAAATAAATCTTCCTTCCTCTAAGTTATATGGTCAGTTGTTTTGGCTTACATCACTGAGAATGTTGACTGGAACAATCTCAGTCCTTTATTTTTATTTATTTTTTGTTGTGCTGGGGATGGAACCCAGGGCCTTGTACATGCTAAGCAAATGCTCTACCGCTCAGCTATGGCCCCTGCTCCTGAATTTTTTTAAACTATTTTTGTTCAGTGTTTCATTTCCAGAAGAAGTGTATGGGTGAGTCCACACCTTTGCAAATGCCTAGGACACAAGGCAGCAATATTGGCCTTTTTTACAAAAAGGACAGAAATCAAGTAGGAAGTTCTCCCACTCTCAGTTTCTTGCCTTTCCCAGAGGCACTGCCATTTACTCAGTGTATTCGTTTCTGGCCACAATTGCCCCAGAACAAACGAGCCTCAGACAAGCCCTGTGGAGCTTGGTGGGTCAGGCACTGGGTCATCCATTGGTCCACAGAGGACTCTACCCTCTCCTTTGTCCACCCATCCACATGCCTTCATCTGTCTATCTGTCTATATAACTATAACTTGGTCCACTGTCTACAGTCACTCTTCTGTCTGCTGTCCATGGACACTCCTCCCCGCCAACTCCCCACCCCGGGGCATTGAACCCAGGGTCCTTAGTTGTACCTCTGAGCTACACCACCAGCCTTATTTTATTTCTTTTTTTTTTTTTTTGCGGTACTGGGGATTGAACCCTGGGCATTCTACCTCCGAGTTACATCCCCAGCCCTATTTTTTATTCTTTATATTGAAACAGGGTCTCACTAAGTTGCGAAGGACCTCACTAAGAAGCTGAGGCTGGCCACGAACCCGGATCCTCTGGTCTCAGCCTCCCAAGTACTGGGATTACAAGCGTGCGCCACCACGCCTGGCGTATTTTATTTTTTTAATTTTCAAACAGGGTTTCACTAAGTTGCGGAGGGCCCCTCTAAGTTGCTGAGGCTGGTGGTGAACCTGCCATCTTCCTGTCTCAGTCTATAATTCTTCATTGGCCTTAGCGGCTATTCACATCCAGTCCTGTCTGTCCATCTGCTAGAGTGACCAACTTCCCAGCTTGCCTCACACTGTCTATGCTAGCACTGAAATTCCCGCATGCTGGTAAGCTCCTCAGTACCAGGCACACCAGGATGGTTAGTGCATCCATCAGTCTACCGGGTAATCTGCAGTCCACCTTTTGGCTACCCGCCCCCGACCCCAGGACAAGGCCCCGCCCCCTATTTGGCCTCACCCCAGTCACCGCCTACTCCGGAAGCCGCCGCAGCGAATCCTGGCACCCTAGCAACAGCGCCTTTCAGTGCGCCTGCGCGGCTTTCGGCACCAGCCAATAGCGAGCGGCCCTGGGAGCGAGGCGTGGGGGCGGGGTTCCGCCGGCCGCCGCCATCTTGGTGGAAGAGAAACAATAGGACGGAATCGCTGCGGGACCGGGCTGTGGCTGCAGGTAACGCCCGCCTCGACCTGCCGGTGCGTGGCCCTCTGCCCCGGGAGGGTTAGGGAAGGGTTTTTCTAGGCTGCTGAGGGTGGGGTATTTCGTCGTTGGGGGTCTCCTCACATTATTTGGGGAGGGGGCTGTCGCTGTCATTGTGGGGGAGGTCTCCCCGGGTCTTTGTGGAGCCATGTTTTCCCTGGCTGTTTGCGAGGGGCATTATAGCTCTAGGTCACTGGGGAGAGACGCTCCCCCCTGGCTTTGGGGAGGGGCAGACTCTTCCCCGGTATTGAGAGGGTTCTCCTGGATTTTGGGGTGCATATCTTTGGCATTCTTTTCGGAGGTCCCCCAGGTTTGGGAGTGGGCAGGATCTGCCGTGTCCCCGAGGGGTGTCCTCAGGTCATTGGCGGCCGCGATCACCCGGGTTTTTGAGGATGGGGTCTTCCATCTTTGGTTGGAGGGGTCAGCCCAGCGCCTCAGGTACTGCTGCTCCCTGGGGCCACCAAAGTGCAGCCATTTTGGGTGTTGAATGCCGGTGGGGCCCATCCGCTCGATTTTGATGGGGGAATCTGCATACGTACAGTATTTTTAAAAACGTCTTAAAATGAATCAGAAGACGTCATCGTACTGACGTTTCCACCGTGAGTGGAGCTTTCATTTCTTTCACATTTGATTACAGACTGATTTTGTCTTTTGCATCCTAATGATTTGTTTCATTTTCGGATTTTATTGACTCGCAAATATCAAGAAAGGTGTACTAGCAGAAAAATGAGTGGAAATAAAATGTAGAAACTAGGCGGTGGCGCACACCTGTAATCCTAGTACTCTGGAGACTGAGGCAGGAGGATCGTGCATTCGAGGACAGTCTCTGCAACCTAAGGAGACCCTGTTTAAAAAAAAAAAGAAGTCTGAGCCAGGCGTGCTGGTGCATGCTTGTAATCCCAGTACTTGGGAGGCTGAGACCGGAGGATCCGGGTTCCCGGCCAGCCTCCGCTACTTAGTGAGGTCCTCCGCAACTAGACCGGGTTTCAAAATAAAGGATAAAAATAGGGCCGGGGGTGTAGCTCGGAGGTAGAACGCCCCTGGGTTCAATCCCCGGTACCGCAAAAAAAAAAAAAAAAAGGTCTGGGGTGTAGCTCAGAGGTAGAACGCCCCTGGGTTCAATCCCCAATACCACACACACAAAAAATGTGGAATCCAGAAAAATCTAGTGAATACCAAGGTAAATAGAGCTAGTTACTTCGTGGAATTAAACATATTGTTAGCAAAATGTACATAGAACAAGAGTAAGATAATCTGGGAGATTAGTTTTAAGAAAACATAGGGAAACTTGCAAAGTTAACAAAAATGATGTAATTACCAATTTAGGATTT
The DNA here is from genome assembly GCA_004027185.1 of Glis glis. Lineage (NCBI taxonomy): Eukaryota > Metazoa > Chordata > Mammalia > Rodentia > Gliridae > Glis > Glis glis. Next base: position 16,749 of record PVJS01031888.1, on the reverse strand, counting down.
TTTTTAAATAAAGGAGTATGATTACAGTAATTTTGTTGCATTCTAGTATTTTAAATATTTGCTGTATTTGCGTTTTTTTTTTTCCCCGGGATAACATTTTAAGTGAACTAAGATGCTTATTTGCATAGATTGTTGCTGTGGGGTTTGTATAATTGCATCCTATAACTTGGTGTTAAGTATTTAAAGAGAAACTGCAGAGTGTTTTAATTTTAGCCACCATCAGAATTTGAAATGGCAAAATGAATAGTTCATTATGTCTGATATTAATAGACCAGTTGATTGCCTAGTAACTTTTTCTTTGGAGAAGGTCAGTTCATCTGTTAACTGTCATTCAGATTGGTTTGCCTGCATTATGACTTTAGAGTAGAATTCACAGACATTGTTAGAAATCAAGTGGATAAGAACTAGGACTGGAGTTGATATAATTGTAGAAACCAGTTTAGCAGATGTAACGGGCTTCTTTTGTGCTTTGGGCTTCCTGAGAGACCAGAACATTGTATACCAGCCCTGTATCTGCCTGAGCAAAGTAATGTGCCAGGAAGAGCAACCACTGACTGATGAACCTTAGCCAGTCTCCCTTGCAGAGGGATGCTAGAGCCTTCTGTAAGCTCCTGAGATGTCACTTGTATCTAAGCAACAGGGATGAGCATGAGCCTCCCTGAGGCCAGCTTACTGAAGTGAAAATTTTCCATTGTTTAGCTCATAAGCCAGATACCTTGGGGAAGAATTTTCCTTTGTGTGTGTGTGGTGCTGGGGATTGAACCTAGGGACATTCTACCTCTGAGCTACACCCCCAACCCTATTTTTTTTATTCTTTATTTTTGAAACAGGGTTTCACTAAATTTTGGAGAGCCTCACTAAGTAGCTGAGGCTATTTTTTTATTTTGAAACAGGGTCTCACTAAAGTGTTGAGGGCCTCACTAAGTTGCTGAGGCTGGCGGTGAACCTGTGATCCTATCTCAGCCTCCCAAGTACTGAGTACAGACTTGTACCACCATTCCTGGTGAGAATTTTCCCTTTAAGTGATGTAATTTTATGTAGTGGAATGATTGTCTTAAACAAATTGAATCCAGTTTTTGGACCAAAGGAAGTAAGCAGATGATTATTTTCATGTCATTACATTATAAAGCCTGTTTTTGTTTTTTAAATTATGTTTTTGCCTCTGCATGCTGTGTAATGAAAGTAGTGTTTTGCAGTATATTCTGATGACAAGGAAACATCCTTTTCCCAAAAAAATTGAATTTAGAGTTCACGTCAAGCCGGGCGTGGTGGCGCACGCTTGTAATCCCAGTACTTGGTAGGCAGAGACTGGAGGATCTGGGTTCATGGCCAGCCTCAGCTACTTAGGCCCTCTGCAACTTAGTGAGACCCTGTTTCAAAATAAAGAATTAAAAAATAGGGCTGGGGATGTAGCTCGGAGGTAGAATGCCCCTGGGTTCAATCCCCAGTACCACAAAAAAAAAAAGTTCAGGTCAGAGTTTGAAGGGAAAGACAGTCTGCCAAGATGATGTGTAGTTGGTTTATATCATCATTCATTGAACTTAGGGACATTCTATCTCTGAGCTAAATAAATCCCTTTTCTTTTTTTTTATTTTGAAACAAGATCTTGCTAAGTTGCTGAGGCTGGCCTCAAACCTGTGATCCTCCTGTTTCAGCCTCCCAAGTACTAGGATTACAGGTGTGGGCTATCCCACCCAGCTGGTGTCAACATTTCTGTTTTTCTTTTTTTTTTTTGGCAGGGGGGTAGAGAGGGGAGACTGGAGATTTAACCCAGGGGCATTTTACCTGCAAGCTACACCACCAGCCCTATTTTATTTTTTAGTTTTAAACAGGGTCACACTGAGTTGCTGAGGCTGGACTTGAACCTGCGATCCTCCTGTCTTGGCCTCCCAAGTACTGGGATTACAGGTGTGCGCCACTGCACATTTAGAAATGTATGTCAACATTTCCAGAGCTAGAATCCATGGTTACCCACTCCCTAGGTTATATGCAAAGTTCAGTAGGAAAGTGTCTTTTGTTTTTGAACTGGGGTTGAACCTGGGAGCATTTTTCCTCTGATCTACACCCCCAGCCCTTTTCCCTTTTCCCTTTTTCCTCTCTTGCTCTTTCACTCTGTGTGTGTGTGTGTGTGTGTGTGTGTGTGTGTGTAGTACTGGGGATTGAACCCAGAGGCATTTTACCTCTGAGCTATACCCCCAGTCCTATTTTATTTTTTATTTTGAAACAGGGTCTCACTAAGTTGCGGAGGGCCTCACTAAGTTACAGCATTGGTCTCAAACCTGCGGTCTTCCTGTCTCAGCCTCCCAAGTACTGGAATTATAGGCACCCGCCACCTCACCTGTCAAGGACAAGTAAAAGATTTTTTTTTTTTGAGGTACTGGGGATTGAATTCAGGGGCATTCTACCTCTGAGCTACACCCCCAGCCCTATATTTTATTCTTAATTTTTTTTTTTTGCGGTACTGGGGATTGAACCCAGGGGTATTCTACCTCTGAGCTACAACCCCAGGCCTATTTTTTATTCTTTATTTTTGAAACAGAGTCTCACTTAAGTTGCAGAGGGCCTCACTAAGTAGCTGAGGCTGGCCACAAACCTGTGATCCTTCTGTCTCAGCCTCCCAAGTACTGGGATTAAAGGCGTGTGCTACCAATGCCCAGCCAAGTAAAAATTTTGTTTTTTGTGGCACTGGGGATTGAACCCAGGGGCATTCTACCTCCAAGCTACACCCCCAGCCCTATTTTTTTCCCTTATTTTGAAACAGGGTCTCACTAAGTTGGGAGGGCCTCACTAAGTAGCTGAGGCTGGCTGCAAACCCGGATCCTCTGGTCTCAGCCTCCCAAGTACTGGGATTACAAGTGTGCACCACCATGCCCGGCTCAAGTAAAACTTTTAATTATGAAGAGGTTCCTGAAGTGGGCAATGCTGCCCTATGGTGGGCACTGGGATGAAATACAGATACATAAAAGAATGCAAATTTGTTGTTGCATCTTTCTGGGGTTGTGTATGTGTATGTGGGGGTACTGGAGATTGAATGCAGGGGTATTCTACCACTGAGCAATACCCCCAGCCCTTTTTATTTTTTTCTTATCTTTTTTTTTTGCGGTACCAGGGATTGAACCCAGGGGCGTTCTACCTCCGAGCTACACCCCCAGCCCTATTTTTTATCCTTTATTTTGAAACCGGGTCTCACAAAATTGCAGAGGGCCTCACTAACTAGCTGAGACTGGCTGGGAACCCGGATCCTCTGGTCTCCGCCTCCCAAGTACTGGGATTACAAGCTTGTGCCACCATGCCTGGCCATTTGCAGAATCTCACTGAGTTACTGAGGTCTCCCTAATTTGCTGAGACTGACCTCAAACCTGCATTCCTCCTGTCTCAACTTCCCAAAAGTACTGAGATTAAAGGAATATGCTCCACACCTGGCTACAGCCTCAACAACTTAAAAAGGTCTTCTGCAACTTACTGAGACCCTTTTTCAAAAATAACAGTTGCTGCCGGGCGTGGCAGCACATGCTTGTAATCCCTGTGTGTGTGTGTGTGTGTGTGTGTGTGTGTGTGGTACTGGGGATTGAACCCAAGGGCATTCTTACCTCTGAGCTACATCCCCAGCCGTATTTTTTTTTTGTGTGTGTGTGTGGTACTGGGGATTGAACCCAAGGGCATTCTTACCTCTGAGCTACATCCCCAGCCCTATTTTATTTTTTATTTTGTTTGTGTGTTTTTGGTACTGGGATTGAACCCAGAGGCATTCTACCTCCAAGGTACACCCCAACCCAATTTTATTTCTCATTTGTAAACAGGGTCTCACTGTGTTGCTTAGGACCTCGCTAAGTGGCTGAGGCTGGCTTTGAACCTACGATCCTCCTGTCTCAGTCTCTCAGTTACTGGGGTTACAAGCGTGTACTACCACATCCGGCTTTATTTTTTATTTTGAAACAGGGTCTAAGTTCCTGAGGATAGCTGTAAACCTGTGATCCTCGTGTCTCATCCTTCAAAGTACTGGGATTACAGATGTGGCTATCACACAGGGCTTTGATTTTTTATTTTGAAACAGAGTCTCACTGTGTTGCTGAGACTGGCCTCCAACCTGGGATCCTTCTATCTGAGCCTCTCAAGTAGTACTGGGATTACATATGTGAGCCACCACACCTGGTGTATCTTTTGTGTGTGTGTGTGGTACTAGGGATTGAACATGAGTGTTTTTACCTCCAAGCTATATCCCCAGCCCCGTGTGTGTGTGTGTGTGTGTGTGTGTGTGTGTGTGTGTATGTGTGTGTGTTACTGGGGATTGAACCCAGGGGCATTCTATCTCCGAGTTACACTCCCCAGCTATTTTTATTTATTTATTATTTTTGCGGTACCAGGGATGGAACCCAGGGGCGTACCCCCGGCCCTATTTTTTATCCTTCACTTTGAAACCCTGTCTCATGAAGTTGCAGAGGGCCTCACTATTTTTTATCCTTCACTTTGAAACCCTGTCTCACGCCCGGCACAGCCCTTTTTTATTTTGAAAAAGGGTCTCACTAAATTGTGGAGGGCCTCACTAAATTGCTGAGGCTGGCCACAAGCCTGCCATCCTCCTGTCTCAGCCTCCCAAGTACTGGGATTACAGGCATGTGCCACCACACCTGGCTTTGGGCATATCTTTGAATGTTTATTGTGCGCGCGCGCGCGCGTGTGTGCGTGTGTGTGTGTGTGTGTGTGTGTGTGTGATGTTGGGGATTGAACCCAGGGGCATTCTACCTCTGAGTTACACTCCCCAGCCCTATTTAATTTAATTAATTAATTTATTTATTTATTTATTTTTGCGGTACCAGGGATTGAACCCAGGGACGTTTTACCTCCGAGCTATACCCCCGGCCCTATTTTTTATACTTTATTTTGAAACTGGTCTCACTAAGTTGCTGACAGCCTCAGTAAATTGCTGAGGCTGGCTTCCAACCTGTGATCCTCCTGTCTCAGCTTCCCAAGTACTGGGATTACAGGTGTGACCCACCATACCTGGCTATCTTTTTTTTTTTTTTTTTTCTGTGGAACTGGGGATGGAACCCAGGGGCATTCTGCCTCTGAGCTACACCCCCAGCCCTGTTTTTTTATTCTTTATTTTGAAACAGGGTCTTCACTAGGTTGCGGAGGGCCTCACTAAGTAGCTGAGGCTGGCTGCAAACCTGTGATCCTCCTGTCTCACCCTCCCAAGTACTGGGATTACAAGCATGTGCCACTATGCCCGACTTGCCTGGTTATATTTGAATGTTTAAAAACTATTAAAGAGCCGGGCGTGGTGTCGCACGCTTGTAATCCCAGTACTTGGGAGGCTGAGACCAAAGGATCCGGGTTCGTGGCCAGCCTCAGCTACTTAGTGAGGCCCTCCGCAACTTCATGAGACCCTGTTTCAAAATAAAGTATAAAAAATAGGACCAGGGGTGTAGCTCAGAGGTAAAACACCCCAGGGTTCAATCCCTGGTACCAAAAATAAATAAATAAATAAATAAATAAATAAATAAATAAATAAATAAATAATTAAAATAAAATAAAAACTATTAAAGAAGCTGGGCGTGGTGATGCATACCTGTAATCCCAGTACTTGGGAGGTGGAGACAGGATGATCACAAATAGTGAGACTCTCATCAACCTAGTGAGACCCTGTTTTGAAATAAAAATAAAATAGGACTAGGAGTGTGGCTTAGAGGTAAAAGGCCCCTGGGTTCAATCCCCAGTAGCCCCCCCACCCCCACACACACAGCGCAGATTAAACAGAGCAGGTGCTTTGGGCTTTTCTTCTGGCCTGTCTGAGGCCTGTAGGGAGGAACTGAACTGCTGTATTTCTTGGGAAGTTGGTCCTTCATTTTTTCACAGGCATAGGGCCTGAAGTAGACCACAGAACAGGAGTGCCCCTTCTTTGCACCTCCAGTGTGAGTGGTGTGTTGCACAGTGAAGCCATACTTAGGTTCATGTTGAGAGGCAACATAACTGAAACAGAGGGTCACAGAACAGGACTTGTTTTATTATTCAGATTGCATTGATACTGTATTTTATTTTGCTTTTTATTTTTTGCAGTAATAGGCATTGAACCCCCAAGGACACTCTACCACTGAGCTACACCCTCCTGTTCCCCTTCCATTTATTTATTTATTTATTTTTATGTTTTATTTATTTATATTTTGTGGTACTGGGGATTGAACCTCCTGTTCCCCTTCCATTTATTTATTTATTTGTTTATTTATCTTTTATTTATATTTTGTGGTACTGGGGATTGAACCCAGGGGCATTCTACCTGTGAGGTACACCCTCAGCCCTATTTTTTATTCTTTTTTTTGAAACAGGGTCTACGTTGCGCAGGGCCTCACTAAGTAGCTGAGGCTTGCTGCGAACCGCAATCCTCCTTTCACGGCCTCACAAGTACTGGGATTGCAAACGTGCGCCACCATGCCTGGCTTATTTATTTATTTTTTATGTGTGTGGTACCGGGGATTCAACCCAGGGGCATTATTCTACCTCTGAGCTACACCCCCAGCCCTAATTTTTATTCTTTTATTTTGAAACAGAGTCTCACTAAGTTGCGGAGGGCCTCACTAAGTAGCTGAGGCTGGCGGCGAACCTGGGATCCTCCTGTCTCAGCCTCCCAAGTACTGGGATTAAAAGTGTGCGCCACCATGCCTGGCTCATTTTTTATTTTGAAATAAGGTCTCGCTAGATTTCCCAGGCTGGGCTTGAACTAGTGATCCTCCTGCCTCAGCCTCCTGAATAACTGGGATTATAGGTATGCACCACCATGCCTGGCTATCCTATCTTATTTAAAAACAAAAAATTGCTGGTTACTTCTCACTGATTTGGTTACAACCCACAGAGTAGAGGTCTACTCCAAGCCTCTCTTCTCCATTTTACAGACCAGACAAAACTGGAACTCAGAAGGAAGGAGTCAGAGACTTGGGGTCTCTCTCCAAGTAATTGGCAGAGAATCTGGCTCCACTTCACTACAGGGTAATCAATTGTCCCTTTTTTTTTTTTGTGGCACTGGGGATTGAACTCAGGCATTCTACCTCTGAGCTACACCTTCAGCCCTATTTTTATTTTTTATTTGGAAACGGTCTCATTAGGTTTTTTTTAAATATTTTTTTTGTGGTACTGGGGATGGAACCCAGGGGCATTCTACCTCTGAGCTACACCCCCAGCCCTATTTTGAAACAGGGTCTCACTAAGTAGCTGAGGCTGGCACGAACCCAGATCTTCCTGTCTCAGTCTCTCAGCAGCTCAGCAAGACTCTCATCAACCTAGTGAGACCATTTCAAAACAAAAAATAAAAAAAGCTAGGGGTGTAGCTCAGAGGTAGAACGTCCCTGGGTTCTACCCAGTAACACACACACACACACACACACACACACACACACACACACACACACACGACAAAGGGACAATTGATTGAACTGGGAGTGGTGGCACATGTCTGTAATCCCAGTACTTGGGAGGCTGAGACAGGAGGATGGCAGGTTCGAGAACAGTCTCAGCAAGTAGTGAGACTCTCATCAACCTAGTGAGCAGGGCGTGGTGGTACACGCTTGTAATCCCAGTACTTGGGAGGGTGAGACAGGAGGATCACAGGATCGAGACCAGCTTCAGCAATTTAACAAGACTCTGTTTCAATATAAAAAATGAAAAGAAGTCGGGTGTTGTGGCACACACCTGTAATCCCAGTACTTGGGAGACTGAGACAGGAAGATCGCAGGTTTGAAGATAGCCTCAGCAATATAGCAAGACTTGTGTTCCAAACAAAAAATAATAAAAAAGTAGGGCTGGGGTGTAGCTCAGGGGTAGAATGCCCCTGGGTTCAATCCCCAGTACCCCCCACACACACACTCAAAGGAACTGGGCATGGCGCACACTTGTAATCCCAGTACTTGGGAGGCTGGGACAAGAGGGGATCACAGGTTCAAGGCCAGCCTCAACAAGTTAGACCCTCAGCAACCTAGTGAAACCCTGTTTCAAAAATTAAAAAGGAGCCAGGCATGGTGGCGCACACTTGTAATCCCAGTACTTTGGGAGGCGGAGACCGGAGGATCCTGGTTTGCGGCCAGCCTCAGCTCGCTCTCTCTCTCTCTCTCTATTTCTCTCTCTCTCTCTCTCCCTCCCCTTAGTGAGGCCCTCCGCAATTTCATGAGACCCGGTTTCAAAATAAAGTATAAAAAATAGGGCCGGGGGTGTAGCGCAGAGGTAGAATGCCTCTGCGTTCAAACCCTGGTACAGCAAAAAAAAAAAATAAATAAATAAAAAGGGGGAGGGCTGGGAGTGTTGTTTGGAGGTAGAATGTCACTAAGTTCAATCTTTAGTACCAAAAAATAAAATAATGACTGGGGGTGTAACTTGGAGGTAGAATACCCCCTGAGGTTCAATCCTTGGTGCCCAAAAAGAAGAGTGAGCTTTTTTTTCCTACCTCTCCCCAAGATGATAATGATTCTTCTGGGAGCAGCACTGTAGACGACCAGGGTTGATGGAGGGTGGCAAGGTGCCAGCCACAGCATGTCTAGCATCTAATGAACACCCTGGGGGGCCTGGGAGAAGGAGGTGGAGACCCTTGCTGGGCCTTTTGGCCTTCATCTGTACCCATCAGCCATACTCAAGAGAGAGGCCATAAAGGGCCAGGTTTTGTGTAATTTTTTGTTGGAGGTGGTAATGGGGAAGAGAGATGCCTGAAATAAAATATTTTTCTGCTTAGTTGGATACATTTAAGGAATCTTCAGCAGACTTAGAAAGTGATCATTTGAGCCAGGCGTGGTGGCGCACGCTTGTGATCCCAGTACTTGGGAGGCAGAGACTGGAGGATCCGGGTTCACAGCCAGCCTCAGCTACTTAGGCCCTCTGCAACTTCGTGAGACCCGGTTTCAAAATAAAGTATAAAAAATAGGGCCAGGGGTGTAGCTCAGAGGTAGAACGCCCCTGGGTTCAATCCCTGGTACTGCAAAAAAAAAAAAAGTGATCATTTGTTAACATTGCTCTGATAGCAAAGGAGTTTTACACCGTTATGAAGCCTGTGGATTGTGTTTCTAAAAGGGGCATTTCGAGCCAGGCGAGGTGGCGCATGCTTGTAATCCCAGTACTTGGGAGGCTGAGACAGGAGGATTGCAGGTTCAAAGCTGGCCTCGGCAACTTAGTGAGGCTCTCAGCAACTGAGTGAGACCCTGTTTCCAAATAAGACATAAAATCGGGCTGGGTGTGTAGCTTGGAGGTAGAATGCCTCTGGATTCAATCCCCAGTACCCAAAACAAAAAAAAGGGTGTTTTGTACTTTCATGGTGTAATAATTATGACTACTGACCTATATTTTGGTACTGGCAATCTGATCAAGAGTGGGTAGCTTTCCTTTGGTATTAAGAGTTTTTTTCCTTTTTTTTTTTTTTTTTGCCGTACTGGATGGAGATTGAACCCAGGGGCATTCTACCTCTGAGCCACACCCCCAGTCCTATTTTTTATTCTTTATTTTGAAAAAGGGTCTCACTAAGTTGCAAAGGGCCAATCAGAGGTAGAATGCCCCTGGGTTTAATCCCTAGTACCAAAAAAAAGAAAGAATAAAAAAAGATCTTTTCAGAAGAAAGAAAAAAAGATCTTTTCAGTCAACTAATGGAAACAGTACTAGAACTACTAGGGTAGGGCCGTGTGACCAGGCGTCTCAGAGCGCCATCTTCTGGAGAGAGGAGTGGCTGCAGTGTGCTCATGCTTACAGCCAGAGTTGCCTGTGTGGTTTTGGGACTCTTAGTACATGCCCTCCTGAGAGCTTCTGTGATGAGAAGGTGGTGTCAGGTAAGAAATCAGGGTCTTTGAGTCTCTGTTTGTTGCATATAGGGAAGTTTATTGATTCCTAATTGTTGAACCAATTGGAGGCCACAGATTCTCTGAGAAGAAGAGATTAACACCAATTTAAACTTTAAAAGCCAGGCTTGGTGACACACGCTTGTAATCCCAATACTTAAGAGGCTGAGACAGGAAGATTGCAGGTTCGAGGACAGTCTCAGCAAATAGACTCTCATTAACATAGTGAGACCTGTTTCAAAAAAAAATAGGGCTGGGGGTGTAGCTCGGTGGTAGAATGCCCCTGGGTTCAAATCCCCAGTGCCAAAAAAAAAAGGTACTACAAAAAAATATAAACTGTGGTGAAAGCACTCTCATGGAACCAGCCAAGCGTCCCATGTACATGGTAGGAATGCTGTACAAGGCAGAGTACCAGAGACCATGGCCCTAGAAGCAGTTGTATGGGGGCATCCAGCAGCCTTGGGTTCACTTGGAGCTGTGACGCCCTGGCCCTGGGTGTGTTTCCTAATCTTCCCAAATCAGCTTCATTGTTTACAACAGGGAGAATAGCATCTACCTCATAGAAAGTATGGTGGAGACCGAGGAATATGTTCTTGAAAGGAGCCTGGTACAGAGGAAGTGCTGTACCGCCATTAGAGGACAGACGGCACGTCTCTAGCAGACCTGTCTTCACCACATCTCAAATGGAGTCTTGGGGACTGGAGGAGTTCCCAGTAAGATCCCTGCACAGATACTGAAATGTAGTTCAAGCCCTTTAAGTAGTCCTAGTAGAAACTGTATAAGTCTATAAATTATAGACACAAAACAGGGCTAGCTTGACATGCCCAGAAACAGTTAACAGGGTGTGTCCAGTTGCTGAGATCCAGTTGTGTGGCTCTGGATGCATCATCAGACTTAAGCCTTGGGACCCTCGGCAAAGAGGTGTGATTGCACCAGGAGCACAACTTTGGTTTAAAGGCGTGCCCCAGCTTTTGGGTGATCAGGATAGAACCGATAAAAATAGTTGGTGACCTAGAACACTGTGTATCTTTTTAAATGGAGTTAGCCAGCCTTGATCAGTTGTTTTTAGATACAGACGTTAATCATTAAAGCTGGACCCAAGCTCCATTGCTAATAAGGTTAATGGGGCTTGTCTTTGGCCATGGACAGGGGCAGTGCCTGTGTACACCCTAGGCAACTTAGTCTTATTAGATGATATATATGTTGATTTTCCCTGTATTTAAATGCATTTTATAAAATATAAATAGTGGAGAGACTTGGGCACCATTCACCTTAAGTTTGACAATTGTATTAGAAAATGATAGTATTTAATCTGAATATTATATTTGGAATTAAGATTTTTACCCATTGTGGCTTTGTGTTTTGCTCTGTAGTGGTGTAGCTGGCCCTGGCTCTTCAGGGGCCCCAGCCCAGGCTCTGCCTGTCCCCTCCCCCCAGCTCTCATGTTTGTCTTTCAGCGGGAAGAGGCGGGCAGGCGGGGCCGTGTGGGCGGGGCCTACATGAGCTCGGGCTGTTTGTCTTTGTCCTGGAGAAGGGCCAGTAGCTGGAAGGCGGTTTCCAGGTTGCTTCCAACCCTCAACGTCATCATTTTGTTTGCTTCCGGCAGTGTCCTGGCCTGCACAAACCTAGGAGTGGAGACCAAGCTGACAGACGGACGCACTGCGTACCGACACCAGACGGAGGACGAGCCGGCCGCCCGACCTGCTGCCTCCCCTTTCCCCCTGCCGCCTGCGTCCGGAGGATGAGCCCAGCCTTCAGGGCCATGGACGTGGAGCCCCGCACCAAGGGCATCCTGCTGGAGCCCTTCGTCCACCAGGTTGGGGGGCATTCATGTGTTCTGCGCTTCAATGAGACGACCCTGTGCAAGCCCCTGGTCCCGAGGGAGCATCAGTTCTACGAGACCCTCCCAGCTGAGATGCGCAAATTCACGCCCCAATACAAAGGTGAGGGGTCACTCGGCAGCTGCTGGAGGGGTCGCCAGTCTGGTGAGGAAATGTGAGGGATCATGGCCGTGGAAGGCAGCCATCCTGGGAGCCCTGGGCCCCCTCCCGCTCACTCTGTATTTTCCCTCCTCCACTTCTTCCTCCTCCTCTTGGCCCTCAGCCTGGCACCTCACACCCTCAGGTTCAAGCCCTGGTAAGATTGCTCAATTGTTTTGTTTTGTGGCTTTGTTTTGAGTTATTTTTGGTGGAAGTATAGTTGTGTTTTATGTTCAGGTGTCTCTTGATCACAGTAACCCATAGTCCTCCGTGGGGGGGAACAGTGGGGGAAGACTTTGGGAAGATTTTTCCCAGAATTCTTGCTGCCTGCTTTTTGTCCTCCAGGAAACCAGAAGCCCCGGTGATTAGGTAGGCTGGGAGCAGGGTTGAGTCAGATGGAATGCAGGAGTGGGAGGACTGTGCTAATTAGCTGAAGCCCTTTGCTGTTACGGAATGTCCCCAGAATTGCCATGTGAAGGCAACCCTTTCATCCCCACATGGTGTTTTATACAGTACTTGGGGGAAATAGCAGCAGCCACCAGCCTGGTGTGGGCTTTCCTGGGGGGGGGAGATCCTTTGTAAAAGGAAAACCCATTAAAGAAATTAGTTTTAAATGTGCATTACTCCTTATGCAAAAGACTAGAACATTTTAGGTTTTTCTGAGACTGTTGAAACATTGTTCTTTAAAGACAGAATGTACTCTCTGTGTATTCTGAGATACTTGTGTGTTATGGTGGGGATGGGGGAGTTGGGGGCCCTCACTTGGTCCTTCTCTGTTGTTTTTTCCAGGACAAAGCCAGAGTTCCCTTGTTAGCTGGCCACCCCTGTCCCTTTTTTCCCCTTGTCCTTTTCCTCATGGCCACAGGGAAGTGTGGTCCCCTGAATTCCCCACCCCGGCTCCTCTGCACCCAGAACTGGGGCCACCTCAGAAGTCTCATCTCTCTGAGCACGCATTCCCCTGCAGCAAGCAAGCGGGCAGGCAGCAAGGACTGAGCAGATTGAGTGCTCCTGGGGAGAGAGGCCTGGGAGGAGAGGTGTTCAGCCGGTCAGTCGGCTGTAAGGCGCTCGTCGGCACCTGCTGAAATGCTCCTACCTGCCAGCCCCCTCCTCAAGACTAAGTCCACATGGCAGGTTCTAGAGACTCGAGGGGGAGAGCTGCTTTCAAGGCCACCGTGTGTCTGTGCACCCTGCCCAGCCCTATCTGCCTTGTATTCATTTTGTTCTTTTGTGACATGAAACTGCAAAGACTAATAAAAGCAAACTTGAGGACCAAAGGCTTGGGGCACCCACCCAAGTGGGGGTGCTATGGAAAGCCTCTGCTAGGGTGTCTGTTGCGCTGTGTGCTTTGTTTTGTTTGCTCCTTTATTTTGCTTCGCTTCCCCAGTCTTCCTTCCCCTCCAATGCTTCTTACCCTAAGGTACACCTGTGTTCCCCTATGTTCAGGCTCTGCTCTAAAGCAAGCTTCAGGCTGTTGGAGTTTCTGTTCAGGGCATTAAAAATTCCACAAGGTCTGAAAAGCAATGTTTTTGCATCTCTCAGGATTAGAAGAGTTACATTAAAATTAATAAACATTTTCAATGATGGAAAAATGTGTCTTGTAATTCTTTGGCTCTTGCCTTGTCGAGTGCATTAGAGAGGAAGACTCTCGGCCATGTTTGCTCCCTAATCGCTTGTCTTGTATGGTGTCATTTTTTCTAGCTGTTTTGATATTTGTTAGGTTTGCAGATGAGTTTGGGGCCTCTGGCAACATAGAGACTAAGGAACAGGGTAAGAAAAAAAACAAATGTTACAATCATGTTATTTAGAAAGCATCTTCCTGTGGAATTAAAAGTCCTTTTTGCTCCTCACCCCCCCTTCCAGGTGTGGTATCTGTAAGCTTTGAAGAAGATGAAGACAGGAACTTGTGTTTAATAGCATATCCATTAAAGGGGGACCATGGAACTATGGACATTGTAGACAATTCAGACTGTGAACCAAAAAGTAAACTCCTAAGGTGGACAAACAAAAAACATCATGTGCTAGAAACAGAAAAGACCCCCAAGGACTGGGTTCGCCAGCACCGGAAAGAAGAGAAGGTGAAAAGGTGGGTGTCAACTAAGGGGAATCCTGGTCTCTGTAGGAGGGGAGTTGGGGGTTTTGGTCCCTGGAGCTGAGGACGCGTGGTAGTCTCAAAGGTGCCTTGTCCCAGTTCCCACATGGCATGCCCAGCATCTTGTTGACTCTGGGTTAGGTCATGCTGTTTTGGTAAACAGCTGAAATGGCAGTTGTAATAAAGAGACTCGGTCACATTTCTGCTACAACTGCTCTGTGCCAGGCTGTATCCTGTGTCCTATGGATGTGACAGGAACTATTCCTTTACCTCAGGTTGCTCACCAATAGCAGGAGACAGAATGGTTAGATGGGCATCTTTGAAACTTGAGGATCAATATGGGCAGGGCCTTCCAAATACCACACCTTAGCTGAGCCTGTGAAAATTAAAGATGTATAGTGTGGATAAGTAGATGAACTTATTCCTGTGGAATTTCAATTCAGATTTTCCCAGTCTCCAGGATTTAGGAGCCTGGGTACCAGAAGCCAAGAGGTAGTGTTGGCTGGAAGAGGGGAGTGGGGGCTGCCACTTGGCAGCTGGGGAGCAGAGGCCAGCTTGCTCCATAAAGTAGTGGTAGGCTGGCCCCTCCATCAGGTGTAATGTACATAGGGTCAGATGTACCCATTGGAGGTGTTGAATGAGCTTGGGCAGATGCCACATAAAAAAATACACAGCCTTTCATCACCCTAGAAAGTTTCTTCGAGCCTCTTTGACACTGAACTTTGATAAGACATGGAATTTATTGGCACCGTTTCTCTTTATAGCCATAAGTTAGAAGAAGAATTTGAGTGGCTAAAGAAATCTGAAGTTTTATACTACAGCGTAGAAAAAAAGGGGAATATAAGTTCCCAGCTTAAACACTATAACCCTTGGAGCATGAAGTGTCACCAGCAGCAGTTACAGAGAATGAAGGAGAACGCGAAGCATCGGAACCAGTACAGTATCCTTTGTTCACGGTGCGCCCCTGCCGTGTGGGGGTGAGGGTGGGGGGGAGGGGAAGTGAGGGCCGAGAGAGAGGTTGGGTCTGTTTAGTCACACTTGAGTTTCCTCTTCCAGGTGGTGCCAGGGTACTCAGTGATGACTGTGGCCAGATAGCGCCCCCTTAGGGCAGGAGACTGGCCTACCAAGTGGCGATGGGAAGGAATGGGACTCTGGGAGTGAAGGGACTGCCTTGCATTGGGTGGACTTCAGCTTAGGTAGCATAGGAAAGATGGCAAAGGGCTGGTCCCAGTTTTTAGACTCTCCAGAAAGTTCCCAAATGGTACACCTGCAAGTGCTGAGAGCTGGGGTGGAGGGATCGACCTTTCAGTCCTGGTTCACTGGTCTGGAATGTGAGCTATGCATGAAGAAAGAACCAGGGTTCATTCTTTTTTTTTCCCCCTCTTTTCACCCATAAAGCTATTCAGTGGACTCAGGGTTTTTTGTTTTGTTTTATCTCATTGTTTGAAATTTCTCAAAAGTGAAGCTGTTTTATTCTAACTTTTATTAGGAGAAACAGGTTAAAAATAGAATAATAGTGGTGGTGCACGCTTGTAATCCTGGTACTTGGGAGGCTGATACAAAAGGACCTCAGGTTTAAAGCCAGCCTCGGCAATTTAGCAAGTCTCTTGGCAACCTAGAAAGACCCTGTTTCCAAATAAGAAATAAAACCAGGCAGGGGGTGTAGCTTCGAGGTAGAATGCTTCTGGGTTTAATCCCCAGTACCAAAAAAAAAATTGGGGAGCCGGGCGTGGTGGCGCACGCTTGTAATCCCAGTACTTTGGGAGGCGGAGACCAGAGGATCCGGGTTCGCAGCCAGCCTCAGCGCGCGCTCTCTCTCTCTCTCTCTCTCTCTCTCTCTCTCCTTAGTGAGGCCCTCCGCAACTTCGTGAGACCCGGTTTCAAAATAAAGGATAAAAAATAGGGCTGGGGGCATAGCGCGGAGGTAGAACGCCCCTGCGTTCAAACCCCGGTACCGCAAAAAAAAAAAAAAAATTGGATACAGCCAGGCATGGTGGCACACACCTGTGATCTCAGTACTCGGGAAGCTGAGACAGGAGGATTGCAGGTTGGAGACCACCAGCCTCAGCAACTCCGCCAGATCCTATTTCAAAATAAAAAATAAAATAGGTCTGGGGGTGTAGCTCAGAGGTAGAATGTCCCTGGGTTCAATCCCTAGTACCAAAAAAAAAAAAAAAAAGAATAGTGCCTGGTGTGGTTCCCACGTATATGTGATCCTTGTACTTGGGAGGCTGAGATGTAAGGATCGCAGGTTTACAGCCTAGTGAGGCCCTGGACAATTTAGTGATACTGTGTTAGAGCCAGGTGTGGTGGCGCAAGCTTGTAATCCCAGTACTTGGGAGGCCGAGACCAGAGGATCCAGGTTCGCGGCCAGCCTCAGCTATTTAGTGAGGCCCTCCACAACTTAGTGAGACCCTGTTTCAAAATAAAGAATAGCTGGGCGTGGTGGCGCACACTTGTAATCCCAGTACTTGGGAGGCAGAGACTGGAGGATCCAGGTTTGCGGCCAGCCTCAGCTACTTAGTGAGGCCCTCCGCAACTCCGTGAGACCCTGTTTCAGAATAAAGAATAAGAGCCGGGTGTGGTGGTGCACGCTTGTAATCCCAGTATTTGGGAGGCTAAGACTGGAGGATCCGGGTTCGCGGCCAGCCTCAGCTACTTAGTGAGGTCCTCTGTAACTTAGTGAGACCCTGTTTCAAAATAAAGGATAAAAAATAGGGCTGGGGGTGTAGCTCGGAGGTAGAATGCCCCTGGGTTCCATCCCCAGTACCACACACACACACAAAAAAAAGACATCAAAATAAAGAATAAAAATAGGACCGGGAGTGGAGCTCAGAGGTAGAATGCCTCTGGGTTCAATCCCCAGTACCGCAAAAAAAAA
>PVJS01031887.1:0-23121 GCA_004027185.1 Glis glis | reverse complement strand
CACACATAGGGATATATTTAGGGATAAGAAGACTCAAGACTTTCAATAGTTTCGATTCAACCCAATTTTTTCCATTAAATCCAAACGAACTCCAGTGAAAATTTCCCCAGGGTTTTCATGAGCTCAACATAATGTTCATAAAATGTAGATGGGACTACAAAGAGCTAGAAACGTCTACAAATTCTTTGAAAAACATACTGATAAATATGCTCTGGCAGATTTTAAAATTTATTATAAAACTATAGTATAAAATCATGTGATATTGATGCAGAATTATACAAATAAGCTAACGAACCGATGAAGCAACACAGAGATCCAGAAAACAACATGACATAGATGTGACACTACAAAGCAGTGGAGAATGTTGGGTTATTCTTCCAGAATGCTAAGACAAATGGGCAAAAGGTAGGAAGAGGCAATTAAAAAAAAAGAAACACCAACAGCCAATAAACATATGAAAATGTGTTCCATCTTTTAGATATCAGGGATATGCAAATTAAAATTAAAGTGAGATACGATTTCAAAATCATCAGTTTGGCAAACCTAAAAAGTCTGACAAGTCAACTATTGGCATTTATATGGATAAATAGGAACTTCTCATTTATCATTGGCAGATAGAAATTGGCATAATATTCATCCAGAGAATAAAGTGGACGGTAGTAATTTAATAACATACTATACAGAATTTGATATTAATATAAATAAATATTATTATAAGTTAATCTCAAGAGCATAATGTTGACCAAAGGTTGTAAAATGGCATGTACACTATTTACATAACATCTGAACCCTTGTAAAAACAATACAACATACCCATTGCTGATATGTATTTGTGCAGTGGTATATAAAAGCACACGTGGACATGATGAGCCCCAAATTCAGGTTACAGGTTGATGATGGAAGATGAGGGGGGCTGAAGAGCTGCCCATCTGGCTACAGTTGTTTTCTCAGTAAAACTAGAGAGAAGACTATTGGAGGCTGGAGAAGCCATCAGGAAGGAAGTATTAAGAGAAGAACAGCTCTTTGTAAGAGTGGGAAAGTGACTTTACAGAGAAAAATATCACAAAGTTACGTGTTGAACTGACCTAAGCCCAATTGAGATAAACATAAATAGGTTGATTTTAGGAGATTTCAGTGGGCACTAATAGTTCAAAGTGAATGAGAGGTAGCTACCCTCCCACAACCTTGTTATCGGGTATTAGCAAAAGAATCAGACAAAAATCTTCTACACATATAAGCTCTTACTAAATTAGGACTTATTAGCAAACAAAACCCAATTAAACCATACATAGTCTGTTCTAGAAACCCAGTGGAATACTTTTTTATTTAAAAAAGAACTGAAATCTCTCCAACCATACCTTGCATGAAAGGCTTTTTGTTGTTGTTGTTGTTGTTGTTGTTGTTGTTGTTGTACTGGGGATTGAACCCAGGGGCATTCTACCTCTGAACTACACTCTCAGTCTTTTTTCTCTGTTTGTAACAGGGTCTCACTAAGTTGCTGAGAGTCTCACTTTAAGTTGTGGAGGCTGTCCTCAAACCTGTGATCCTCCTGTTTCAGCCTCCCAAGTACTGGGATCATGCCACCACACCCAGCTCATGAAAGGCTTTTTTGAGACAAACATGAGAAAATCCTTGAAACAGGATTCAGTTAACCTTATGGGCATCATCAGTCAGCAAAAACCCTTCAAAGTGATGAAGGGCAACAGGATTGTTGAAGACCAGGCTTCCCACTTCATCCCCAGGGTGAAGGCTGACATCTTAGACACATGCTGGGATAGGAAGTGTTTCTAAAATATTTTAACCAACTGACAAATTTTAATTATCACTAATTCACTAATGAATGCCCATTTCCAACACTCATTATCTAATTAACAAGCCACTAATTTCAACAGTGGATGCCCATTTCTCCCTTTCATTATACTAACATTTTCAAATCTAGTGTTAATTGGAATTAAAGATTGTTGACGGTTATAGTAGTCATTTCTGAAGTGTAGGCTTTTTCACGAAATGCCAACCATTGTCCTCCTCCCTTTAGTTTGTAGTGATGACCAAGCAATTGATGAAACCTACAGTGTAGCTCTCTCTCTTCTCTTTCTCTGTCTCTCTCTCTCTCTCCCAACCCCCCAATGGTGCTACAAACACAGACCTCTCTCAGACCTCCTATTCTACGTCTAAACAATCTTTTTTTTTTAATGTGCTTTAGAGCTGGGTGTGGTGGTGCATGCCTGTAATCTCAGTACTTGGGAGGCTGAGAAAGGAGGATAGAAGGTTTGAGGCCAGACTCAGCAACTTAGCAACTTTATATACTAAAATATAAAGTAGGGCTGGGGGTGTAGCTCATAGTAGAAAACCCCTGGGTTCAATCCCTAGTACCACATACACACACACAAGCGTTTTGGCCCAATAAGTTTATCAAACTAATTTTTATCTTTCACTGGTAGACTGTATTTTCTTAAAGTCTCATCCACTGTCCCTTTTCACTGTCCAGTTACACTGTAATGCACCATAAACTCACTTTCTTCCTCACTATGCTACTGAAATGGGCTCTGAAAGGTTGTAAATCCCTCCCTATCACAGTTCCAACAGTGTTTCCTCAGCACTAACTCCCCCCATCACCTTTTTTTTTTTCCTGGTGCTGGAGATTGAACCCAGGGCCTTGTGCATGCATCCAGATCCCCTAAACTGGGCTTTAATGTCAATAAAATTGAAGTCACTGATGAAAGTCACTGTGTCCTTTATTTATCATGACCTCTTAAATCACATATGGAAGGGAGCATATGTAACTGACTAACACTAAACATATCTTATTTATTCTCTTAGCAGATATGGCTAATTATTTTTGAAAAACCTGCATTGCAGCTGGGTGTGTTGGTGCATATCCATAATCCCTGTACTTGAGAGGCTGAGACAGGAGGATGGCAGGTTCGAGGCCAGCCTCAGCAATTTCTGAGACCCTCAGAAACTTAGTGAGACCCTGTTTCAAAATAAAAAATAAAATAGGGCAGGGGGAGTGGATTCAATCCCCAGTTCCACAAAAATAGAAAGAAAGGAAGGAAGGAAGGAAGGAAGGAAGGAAGGAAGGAAGGAAGAAAGAAAGAAAGAAAGAAAGAAAGAAAGGGAAATACCCGCATTGCAATATATATGCATATTGATACTTTTAAGATAAAAAACCCTGCTTATCTGCTTTCCTGCTATTCATCTTCTAATTATTTTTTACCAAGAGACTAGCTCACTTTATTCTGCATTCGCTGTATTTCTTACCAAAGACCTGGAAAGGACAAGGAGGCAAAACAGGGAGGAGCCTCATGTGAAGAACGCTGGGAGGAAGGCGGACCTGTTCGGTCTCAAGACAACCACTGGGTCCATCCATTTTCCTGCAAATGACATTGTTTTGTTCTTCTTGATTGCTGAGTAGAATTCCATTATATGTATATCCCATATTTGGCTATTGTGATGTGCTACTATAAACATGGATATGCATGTATCACTATACTTTTCTGATTTCAGTCCCTTTGAAAAGATACCCGGGGTGGTATAAATGGATCATATGGTGGATCCATTCCCAGTTTTCTAAGGATCTCCACACTGATCTCCATAGTGGCTACACTAATTTGCAATCCTACCAACAGTGTAGAAGAGTTCCTATTTCCCCACATCCTCACCAGCATTTATTGTTATTTGACTTCTTGATGATTGCCATTCTAATTGGGGTTAGATGGAATCTCAGTGTAGTTTCAGTTTGCATCTCCTTGATTGCTAATGATGTTGAACATTTTTTCATGTATGTATTGGCCATTTGTATTTCTTCTTTTGTGAATTGTCTATTTAGTTCAATTGCCCATTCTTTGATTGGGTTATGTGGAGCTTTTTTTAGTGTCGAGTCTTTTAAGTACTTTGTATATTCTAGATTAGCCAGTCATAGAAAATGAAGGGGCATATGTTTTCTCTCATATGCAGACACTAGGGAGTAACAGGGTTGCCAGAGGGACTTCAGATAATGAAGGAGAAACTTCAGTGGAGCCAGGGAAATGGTCTAGAGGAAGGGCAGGGGAGGGAATATCAATGAAGGAATCATTTCCATTGACATTATGTACATATGTGAAAATACCAACATCAATCTCAATACTCTGTATGGGGAAGGGGGAATAGAGAGGGAGTCAGGGAAAGTTCACCGAGTGCTGTGTGCATGTATGTAACTATCACTATGAACTACATTATGATGTGAGACTATAATGACCAATAAAAGTATAAAAAATAAAAAAAATTAAAAAGACAAGCTGTTTTGGATAGGGTCTGGAGTGTCTCCCAAAAGCTCATGTACTAAATGAAGGTTTGGTCACCAGTGTAGCAAGGTTTGAAGGTGGGGCATGGAGAAGATGGGACTATATGTCCCTGTCCCCCTCCTTCCCTCCTCTTTCAGCTAAGCATGGTTTTTCCCTCCTCCACTGTGCCCTAAATCCCTGCTACTGTGAGCCAGCTGAACATGGACTGACCTCTGAAACTGTGAGCCAAATAAACCTTTCCTCCCCTAAGATGTGCTTGTCAGGTATTTCGTCATAGCGATGAAAAAACTGACTAAAACAACCTCTCACAACAAGATTCAAAAAAAGTTCTCTGAGAAAATAATGAGGGTAGATGAGGATGCCTGTGTCATTCACATTCTCATTAAAACTTTCATCTTGTGGCCTTACAGTTGCCTCCCTCCGTTCCTGCCCAGTACTGTCAATTTTTGGCAAATTATATCTTTTGCTCCTCCCCTCTTTATGCCTGAAACATCCGTTTCTTGTTGAATTCTGCAGTCTTGAGCTGAGAGTCAAAGTGAGATGGATCTGGAGGGTAAACCCAGGAGATGGAAGCCCACCATAGGTGACATTCCAATTGATGTTACCCTTGTGTTTCTGTGCATTTTATCTCTCCTCCCGAAGAAGTAAGTAATGATGCAGGGGAAATGCTCTGAGCTACACAGAATAAATCTTGTGTTAACAAGAAAAGCACTTATTCAAAACACTCAGTAGTAGAGTGGAGGACATTGGGTTTTTAGGAAGTGATAGAAGCTACTCTTTCCAGATCACAGATTTAACACTTGGGCACTGCCCACCTGCCCCTCCCAGGACTCGTTTCTTTTAGGAGTGGTTCAGCTACTCCCTTAACCACATGCTTTGATGGTGATGAAAACAGCTCAAGAATCCCCTTTGCCTGCCTAGAATAGAGAAGCAAGCCAACAATCAACAATGTGAGCAGAGAGAAGCCTGCAGCACTCAGAATAGCTGTCCTTCTACCAAAGAAAAGACAACACAATTCCAGAGATGGAAACTCACCAGAATCTTACATAGCTACCTGACCCAAGTCCAAATCAGGAGCTGCAATGTGGAGGGAAAAAATGCAAACTGAATTCTGAAGGTGGCCCTGCATTTTCAACTGCTTCTCTCCTATTTATTGTTGCTAATTTGTCCTACACGTTTCGGTTATTTTTTTAGCATCTGTTTTCCCTATAAAGGGAACATAGGAATGATAGAGAGAATAGAAGCTTTGGAATTAAAGATACCCTAGTTGGAAACCTGCTTCAGTTTTACTAGTTACATAGTTGGGTGATTCATTTACCATCTCTAAGCCTCAGTTTCCTCGTCTGAAAAGTGGAAATAAAAATAGGACCTAACTCATAGGGGTGCTAATAAGATGTCATACTATGGGTTGAGCATGGTAGTGTGTGTCTGTAATCCCAGAACTTGGGAAGGTGAGACAGGAGGATCAAGAGCAGGTTCAAGACCAGCCTCAGCAACTTAGTGAGACCCTGTTTCAAAACAAAAAATTTCTAAAAAAGGGCTGGGGGTGTATCTCAGAGATGGAATGCTTCTGGGTTCAAAACACCTCCATACCCCCCCAACACACACACACAAAAGTTGTCATACTATGAATATAAAGCACCTAATTAGCTGGGCATGGTGGCACATACCTATATGTAATCCCAGTACTTGGGAGTCTGAGACAAGAGGATTGCAGGTTCAAGGCCAGTCTCAGCAACTAGCAACAATCTCAGCAAAGGATTGGGGGTGTCGCTCTGAGGTAGAATGCCCCTGGGTTCAATTCCCAGTACAAAAAAAAAAAAAACACCTAATTGAAATTTTGGTATTCAGTGGCAACTCAAAATATTGTACTTACTTTGATTAACAAATGAAATTATGCCTTTATGATATTAACTGATTCATTTTTTAACCATATCTCATTTCTATCTACTGATTGCAGATGAAGGAATGTATCTGCAAAGACATATAACCTTTCCACCTTACCTTGTCCATTTTAAATGCACTACTGAAATCCTGCCAGAAACCAAAGTAAAAGCCTTCCTTTTTAAGAATATATAATTACTGTTGACAGTGGACCAGCTTGAAGAAGCACTTCTGGATTAATTACAGTGACCCATAATTAAACACAACAATACTTAGAGAAAGACCTGATGTTCCCAGAAAGCATTGTTTCAAGAACAATGAGTGTTTATCATTCTTGTTTGCTTCCTAAGTGGCAGTTATCAACATTTTTTAATCAAAAATTGGAAAAATGCATGAGATACGGCCATGAAGAGAAATTTTTAAACACTGGGGATTTTAAAATAAGTTAAATATCTTTATATCCGTATCTATGTTATAGGATACTTTCAAGGACAAATTGGTCTACACCGCAGTTTCCTTTAAGGAACATATTTCATTAAGAAGGCTATTAAGTGGAAATTGCTTTCATAATGTGAAATTGTTGCTTTCTCTTCTAGAGAAAGAACACTGATGTTTTGCAACAGGGTTAGAAACATACGCATAACACAGGGTTAGACTGCAAACCAAGAGTGGAGTGCTTCACTACATCCTGCAAGCTTTCCAGCCCAGGTGAGTATGTCAGAAATACTTAGATGTCAGCCAGTATCTACTCTATTGCACCCTCATCCTATGATGGTTATCTACGAGCAGGTTCACTTTCTAATTCATTTCTCACTTTCATATGCACTGTTACAAGTAGGATTCTACACCATGTTATTGATAATTTTCTTTAAATAACACCAAAATGATTTGCAGTTAAAGATGAAAGCTAAATTCCCATTACCCTCTGCTACCTCTGGATACCCCAAGAAAACAATGTTGAAGGAATTTTTTTCTTCTTTTTTTTTCACGGTACTGGGGATTGAACCCAGGGGCATTCTACCTCTGAGCTACACCCCCAGCCCTATTTTTTATTTTTTATTTTGAAACAGAGTCTTACTAAGTTGCTGAGAGGCACACTAAATTACCACGGCTGGTCTCAAACCTGCAATACTCCTGTCTCAGCCTCCCAAGTACTGGAATTACAAGTGTGTGCCACCATGTCCAGCTGATGTTGAAGGAAATTTTAAAGATGTGAAGCCAAAACAATGAGAAAGGAGACAAGAGTAAGAAAGTTCTAGGATTTCTACAATAGATATCTTCAGTATTCTAAGTGGATGTTATTTCCAACCTAGAAGTCTATATCCAAGGCCAGGCATGGTGGTGCATGCCTGTAATCCCAGTATTTGGGAGACTGAGACAGGAGCATCACAGGTTCAAGGCTAGTCTCAGCAACTTAGCGAGGCCCTCAGCAACTTAGTGAGACCCTGTTTCAAAATAAAAAAATAGGATTGGGTGTGGAGCTCAGAGGTAGAATGCCCCTGGGTTCAATACTAAGTACCACAGACAAAACAAAACAAAAAGAATTCTCTATCCAGTCAAATTACCAATCAATTATGAGGATAGATAGAAACTATTTCAGAACATGTAAGATCTCAAATTTATGAACTTTTAGTAATCTAGTGGAGCATATGTTTTGCTAGAAAAAGAGATTAAATTAAGAAAAAAGACAACACAGAATACAGAAAACAGGATTCATCACAAGACAGGAGTGAAAGGAAGCCCCAAGATAATTATAAAGTGAGATCCCCAGATGACTTCTATGAACAATGACAGGAACTTAAACAATACAGACAGGAGAGGCTACAAAGCCCTGGGAAAGACAGGATATCTGGAGTGTTTAACTATATGAAGAGAAAAATTACACATGCAGGGTAACATTTGAGGATAATTCATTATTTTGTATTTATAAAATGAAAACTTCTGCTAGGCATGGTGGTGCATGCCTATAATCCTAGTAACTGGGAGGCTGAGGCAGGAAGATTGCAGGTTTGAGGCCAGTCTCAGCAACTTAGTGAGATCCTATTTCAAAATAAAAAATAAAATAGGGCTGGGGATGTAGCTCAGAGGTAGAACACCCCTGGGTTCAATCCCAAGATAGATGAAAGGAAGGAAGGAAGAAAAGAAGGAAGGATGGAAGGAAGGATTTTTAAAAAAATATGAGACTATTGCAAAAAGTATCAGGAGCCAGGTAGTAGTTAAGAGTATAAACTCATATTTGGGGGACTGAGTCAGGAGGATTGCAGATTCAAGGACAGCCTCAGCAACTTACCGAGACCCTCAGAAACTTAGCAAGACCATGTTTCAAAATAAAAATAAATAAATAAAAAGGGCTGCACAGAGGTAGAATGCCCCTGGGTTCAATTCCCAGTATCAAAAGAAAAGTATAAACTCTTCATTAAAAAAATGAAATCCTCTCATTTGCAGCAACATGGATGAACCTGGAAGACATTACGCTAAGTAAAACTAGTTAGGAACAGAAAGGTGCATACCATATGTCATCGCTTGCTCGCATGAAGGTAGAGTAGGACAGAGGCCGGGAGAAAGGGAGACGGGGCACTGAGAGACGAGGGGTAATGGCTCAGGAGTACAGTCGCACAGGAGCAGTAACTTCTAACATCCTATAGCACAATAGGTTGGCAACAATTAACAGTATATTTCAAAATAAGTTGTAGAGAGGATTTTGAATGTTCCCAACACAAAGAAATTACAATTCTTGAGGTGAAAATATTCTCAATATCCATTATTTAATAAGACCTAAAAGTGAAAACCCCCAAAGTAGTAATGGAAGCATGTTATTTAGAAGTATAAAGGAGAATACTAGAAGAATTAGCTTAAAGAATTAAAATGGTCGCCCTTTGAATGGAAGTATGGGTAGAAGGCAGGCATGGTTATTTTTCACAAACAATGTAGAAAGACTTCTTGACTCTGTGCATGAACATATTTAAAGAATTAAAACCAGATTCAAATTAAAAAAGCAATCTATGTAACACCGGATAGAAGGTGATTTACAAAGCCATACATAGAAGAGACTGGAGACAGCTTTGCTATCGGTGGAGAACAATACATATTGAATAACCACATACTTCCAGGGACAGCAATTAGGCTCCACTGATGGATGTTCCTTGGACATGTCATTTTGGAAAACATCTTCCCCCAGCTGTCAGCCTTCTTCTGCATTCGGAGGGACTTCTCCTAGCTCTCTGTGTCACTGTAACAGGTAGACAGCTAAGAAAACAGGCCTGTGTGTGGA
The DNA here is from genome assembly GCA_004027185.1 of Glis glis. NCBI lineage: Eukaryota > Metazoa > Chordata > Mammalia > Rodentia > Gliridae > Glis > Glis glis. The sequence goes on along the minus strand of PVJS01031887.1, from coordinate 13,683 downwards.
CACTTGGTTATAATGGCATTGGGGTGCTGGAGCTAGGTTGGCAGATGCCCCTCTGATAACCTCCAGAAGGTTAATGAGATAAAGGTTCCTCCAGCTGGCCCTTAAGCAGAGATTATACCTGAGGAGAAGATAAGCAGATTATTCCAGAAACAGACACTGCTGCGTGTTCTTCATAAATTAGCACCCTCGTAAAGGTAAACCAAGAAGGTTATCATCACTCAGCTGGCACCAATATTTAATTGTTTTTCATATTTCTGTCATTTTGTTTTTTAAATGAGAGTTGGGGTTGTTCTGAATTTTTCAAAATTACCAATGCACAAAAGCCAGAATGTATCTGGAAACTAGAAGGATTATTTTTATTTTTTGGATTTTCCTCCAAGTTCAAGGCACCAAAGGTAAATTATTTAAATGTTTGTTTGTTTTTAAGGTCATTTATGCATAAAATCTACCTATAGATGTGAGCACTCATAATCAACAAGGTTACCACGATATCTTAGAGGTTAAGCATGTAGCAGGTTCTGAATAAAGATTGATTGATTAACTGGTTGGTTGGTTGGTTGGCTGGCTGAATGATTGATATCAGAAATGATACTTTAATGATTTAATATTTGCTATACAATCTTAAGTGCAATTTGTGTTAACAAAATAGGAGAGATGAATGCATCCTATTTGCTGTTATAAAACATTTCACGCAAATTTAGATCATTAATATCAATAATGTTAGTAGGTTTATGAAACTAGTTTCATTTATCCACCTAAGCTCAACATATAAAATCTAGAATTGAAATTAATTGTAAGACATTTATGGTCAGTCCAAAATGAGTTTCTTACCTTCTCACGACTAAATAGTGAGTTGCTTCCCCTCAGAAAATATCAGTGTACTCCTTCAGAGCTCACGAGACACCAGCTTAGAATCTTGGTTGTTTTTGAAGCCATACGAATAGAAGAACTAGGCAGGACAGGTACTTATGGCAAGACCAATTGAATTTCAAATGAAAGCGAGCCACAAAACAGACTTATTTACGAGAAATAATGATTTTTTAAAAACCTGTTGAGGAAAGTTTGACTTTTTTTAAAGGATAAGCCTAATCATTATAACATAATCTTTTTAATATGTTTGAAGTCAATAATGTTAGGTTCTTCTTTAAGAATGACATTAAAATGTTCAGATAATGACATTTTAATTAAAATATTGGTTTGGAAATGTCCACGGAAAATAAAGTAGTTAATGCACTTGTAAGTCACAAAATTGCAATTCTATCAGTTACTTTATATGTAATTTCTCAGTAGTTGCATTTGGAGGGTGAAAATTTTTTCTGGAAAAGATTTTATTGAAGTTTCCTTCATATCTTGTTACCTATCAATGAAGCAAAAGTTTATTTACCTTTCCTTTCAATTATCAAATATATATGTGCTTACATTTATTAAAACATTTTAATGAGAACAGTGATGGTATCTCAGTATATTCTGAGATTAATCTGGTGAAGCAAACCAATTTGTTTGATAAACTTGACCAAGCAAATCAGTTTTAGGTTTGCCTGTTTGATTGATTGATTGATTGACTGATTAATTATGCTAACTAATTGAACTTTTTTATTTGCATATATTATGTATCAGTCATTACACACAATTACAAATAGCATAATTATATATAGCAAGTTAAATAAAATAAACTCACCAAAAAAACTACAATTTATTATATACCAACTTCTATGAAACAATGTGTTCTAATTGCATAATAAAAATTCCTAATGTGTTGCTAGTTCTGGACTTTTTATTCCATAAGAATCTAAGATCTGTGATAGCTGCTACTCTTCAAGCTGTGAGGTCTAGCATTAATTAGAGTTTATGTACCTCAGCCAGATTGATTTCTTATTTGTGACTAATTAACCATCATGATTATATTTTCATAAAAGCCAGAGAGAAAAAAAAGGGTTTAGTTCAATACAACTATCTGTTAAGCATAACAATTGAGTGTTAAGCTAAACTTAACAGTTTCTTTTTTAAAAATATAGATTTAAATATTCAAAGAGATATTTTGAAAATCACCCATAGTATTTCCATCCAAGCCCAACCAACATTGGTACCTTCCTATGTTTCCTCAGTCTTTTTTCTTTGTTTTACATATATACTTTTATTGGTGTGTTATAGTCTCACATCATAATGTAAGTCATAGTGAGAGTGACATACAAGCACTCGGCACTTGCTGAGCTTTCCCCTGGCTTCCTCCCCATTGTCCCCTCCTTCCCATACAGGGTATTTTTCTGGGTATGCTTATTTAATTTTTACATGATTGTACGTCTATAATATACTCACAATTTTCTATCAGGCTTTTTGAAGTTTTATTCTATCATATGAATTCTACATTGCTATCTAGTTTTGACAAGCATCATTTGATTGGCTGCATACTATTCCTTTCAGTGGATATATCAAGATTTGCTTTACTCAAATATTCAACGGAAGAAAACTAATTGTTTCTAATTATTTTGTTATTATGGGTAATATTGAATAAATAGCTTTGTGCATAAGTCTCTCAGTACTTAAGACTTAGCATAAATTAACAAAGTAAAATTATTGGGTCAAAGCAATAAAAACAGTTTTATGGCATTTGATTCATATTAAAAAATTACTTCTAGATGTTTTTCTATTCCCTTCAGTGATTTTTCCCAATTTGTTTCCATGGAGTGTTTATCATGTACTAAATAATATGCTAGATACAAAATAAAAAGATATGCAAACACATGCCAGTATTTTGAAAGGTTTCCTTTAAGATTTGTAGAATCTAAACGTAGTTTTTCCATAGATACACAAAGGTAAAATCACTTTGATTTCAAAACATTCATTAAATAAAATTGTTTTAGTACAAAAAAAGATAGTTCAAAGTTCAATAAAACAATTACTTTGCAGACACCAAGGCCCCTCTGTTTGGGGCTAACAAGGGGATGCCAGTTCTGTCTGGTATGCGTGGCACGGCTTTACGCTCTCGCTTCCCATTTCACATAATTCCATTTTGTTGCTGTGACATTCAATGTGTGGGAGAAAGAGAAGAGAGAAAATCCACCATGGGCAAGTCCTAAAATGGAAATGGTGTTTATCTTAGCCTGCGCCTTTTGCATTACATTTGGTTATATTAAATGAAACCTTTAAGTTATTATTAGTTCACCAAGGTAGGATAATTATTTTAGTCATTGGAAATGTCAAGAAATTTGCATTTGGAGATACTCCACTTCTTGCTAAGCCTGTACTTTTGGGATACGCTGTCATTTCATAAAATTACCCAGGATGGTATTTTCCCTCATTGTGGCTCCATTAACAGAGAACATGACTCCATTTGTGTACCTGAGATAGCTGCCCAAGGGTATCACATGCACTTGGCAGCTCCTGGTACTTAGTCATCTGTGCTACCATCTCAAAACAACATAATTCAAAAGTGTCAAGGTGGGCTTTTGTTGTTGTTGTTGTTGTTGTTCAATTGTATCTGAGAGGTTCTTGAAATCAAAGCTGTGTAGATTGAAGCTGCTTGTGTTGGGGTGAACAAACTGTGGCAATGCACCTGAAACTATCAGGTTGTATACTTGCTTTGAAAATAAAAAGCCACTGCTGCCTCGCAGCCCCTTCTGTTTGTATCGCTGATCACACTGCAGGACTATTGTGTGTGTAAGCTAATTAGACAGGGCTGACATGATCTCCTGCTTTCTTGGCCATTTCTATCAATCATGAGGGTGCAGCCACCTTAAACATCAACTCTAGCATGCTAATTATCTCTGGAAATTCAGATCCTGTGTACCTGGGCATCACAATCATTTTTACAGAAACCATGTTGTTTTCAAACAATCCATCTGAGGCAACAAAGTTTGTTCTTTCCAACAGTTTCTAGGCGTATATTATAATTCAGCATATATTTCTTAATGACCATAATAAAAGTGCTGACTTCATCAACACACTGTGAAATATCAGACTCCAAGATCACTGAGGTCTCTATCCACATCATCTCTTCTTTTAACGTTGTGTTGTTGTTGTTGTTGTTGTATCAGAGATTGAACCTAGGGGCATTCTACCTCTGAGCTATACCCCCAGCCCTATTTTATTTTGAATAAGGTTCTCACTAAGTTGCTGAGGGCTTTTCTGAGACTGACCTCAAACCTACGATCATCTTGTCTCAGCCTCCCAAGTCCTGGGATTACAGGTGTGCACTAAAATACCCAGCTCCACACCACTTCTTATTGTGTAAGGGTAGGGAAAAACACTTTTGCATTTGGGCAACCCTTAGAATAATGCAAAGCAGTTTGTTGAAAGGAAGAAAATCTTGTAATCAGAATATGAGTTTTAACCACCCAAAGTGGACAATTTCCAGCAACCATGGAGCCTGAGCTCACTGTCCTAGAAGATCTTTTCACCCAAGGCTGGGATTTCAGCCTCACGAAACAAAAGCAGCAAGCCAAATGGAACCATTTTAATAAGGGCGGTGGGTGCTCCTTGCTCTCCTTGCTCTGGGTCCAAGGTACCCTGCATGCCAAAGCGCATCTCACAATGAGTTGATGAGGTTGACTGGCATAGCCACGGTAATGAGAATTCATGTATGGAAATGCTGCTGTGGGCATGGAACCGCGGCGTGCACCACTATAATTATTTATTGACAATGCTCTCCCCCTGCTCTGCCTCTCTTCCAGTCCTAGTGGATGTAGGAAGAATATGAAAGAGCTAAGGAGCTGCAATGCTGCTTCTAAGCCTGTGGTTGTATTCAGTAGATAAATATGTTCCCATTTACATTCATTCTCAAGGAAACAGTGTCTTTCTACATGCCTTTGTAAAGCCACCTTAATTCATTCTCACACGCTTTTCTTCATCCAGCCATCTTGAGTATTTTCACCACAGTCAGCATCTATTTTTATAATTGCCCCCCAGGAGAAGGGTTAAAGGAAGTTTTAACCCAAAATTCCAAAAGGAATTTTTCAGAAATGTGTCAGGACCTCAAATTAATGAAAAGTTTCAGAAAGACTTTAATTCCATGCAGAAAATAACATGCTATATAAGACTAATTTGTCTGTCTTAAGATTTCTACTACATTTATAAATTAGCAAAAGTTACACTTTGTTAAGCTGAACTATGAAACACAATGGTATTATTCTTAACCCATTGTATTCAGATCAGTTCAGACCTGATTGAAACACTTTTCAGACACTAATCATGTTAATAAATTTTAGCAATCATTTAGCTTAACATATTTTTCTTATAAAACTCGAGCTAATTTAACTTAATCTTGCATCTTAATATTTCCCTGGGTGGTAGTCAATGTACTCATCTGTAGTTGGGATCCTAAGGCAGAAAGTGTTAAGTAATACTTCTTTTTTTTAAAGGCCGTCCAGACCTTGGTGTGCTACACATTAATCCCAGACCTCATAGTCAACTCCTGAACCACCCCCAACAGTCTTTTTGTTAGTGCAATTGGAACCTTACTCCTTGACCTTCTCCATCTACTTTGTTAATTCTCCCTGGAAAAAATTTACCTTCCTCTTTGTCTACTCTCATTCCTGAGCTGCCAACTAACTGTTAGTAGAGAAACCCAAATAAATAAAGTGCTTCCATGAAATAAACTAATGCACTATTACTTTATCTGGGCCCTACAAACCATCCATCTCATCGTTGCACCATCTCTGATTCCTTGACCTAGTCCCTTACCCTGATTCCCAAGCCTTCCCTCTCACCCAGAACCTACAACCTGATCCCGTTTCATGGAAGCCGTGATAGTGGCCGTGTTAACAGCCAAGGCCCTGAGGATTGCGCCCAACTCCATTCTTCCCAGAACGGCTGTCACTCACTATGCGGCCTGAGCAAACTGCTCAACCTCATATGTTGCTCACTCTTAGGGTTTCCTCATCTGTAAAACAGGAATAATGATAGCAATGTCAAGCTCAAAGGACTAAAGCTTTTAGTGAGGTATCTGCTATAACAGTGTTCAATAAATGCTAATTCCTAAAATGGCTATGAATGACTACCACCATTACCATTATCACCTCTTCCTACATACTGAGGAGATTGAATCATTCGACTTGTCTCTCTTTTCTACTTCAAAGTTTCTCTGAATCTATCCAAACTCTCCTCCTTCTCTTTTGTTTCAGAGAGAATGAAATGATGGCATGGCTTTGTGAGTGTTATTTCTATCTACCTGTGCTTTTAACTACGCTTACCACCAATCCCCATGAGGCCTTCCCCTGCCAGTCTCCTTCTCCACTGGCTTTATTTCCCAGATTAAAAGATTTCCTGTGACAGTTCTCAGCACTGCTAAAACCACCGGTGCTGCGGCTCTAGCTTTGAGAAGTCTGATCTCAGGGGTGTGGGATGGGATTCATGATGTAATAATTATTGAAACTACCCAGGTGATTCTCCTATGCAGCAGGACTAAGAAACATTATCTATTGCCCTCCTAGAAAGATATCAATGTGAGTTATCATTTTATGGACCACCAGGGATTTTAAAAAAATTTTTAGTAAATATACCATATATATTTGCTATCCATTGTATACCACCTTCTCCTGCTTGAAAAAAAGACAAAGAAAGAAAATAACTTCAAAATCCTTCCCAGTGCCTTCATAATAAACCCGATATGGGATTATATTCAAAGGATATATATTCAAAGGAACTGAAATCACTGTCAGAGATATCTACAACCCCATGTTAATTGCAGCGCTATTCATAATAGTCAAAATATGGAAGCAAACTATCAGTGGATGACTAAATGGGGAAAACATGGTATATGTGCACAATGAAGTATTATTCAGCCATAAAAAGAAGGAAATCTTACCATTTGCAACTACATGGATGAACCTGGAGAACATTATGTTAAGTGAAATAATTCAGTCACAGAAAGACAAATACCACATGCTCTGTGTGAAATCTAAAAATGTTGATCTAGAAGTAGCGAGAATGGAGGTTACCAGAGGCTGGTGTGGTCGAGGGATGAGGGTACAGTGAGGTGTTGGTTAAAGCTACAAGGTTTCAGTTAGCTAGTGGGAATACATCTGGGAAATATTGTACAAAAGGAGACTATAGTTAACAATATATTCTATTCTTGGAAAATGCTTAGAGAATAGTTGTAAACTGTTCTCACCACATAACTATGTGACAATGCATATGTTAATTAGCTATGTTTAGTAATTCCATAATGTATATATCCTTCAAATCATCAAGTTCTACATAATAAATACAATTTTATCTGTCAATTTAAGATAATAAGAAAATTAAAAATAATTTAGAGCCAGGCATGGTCATGCATATCTGTAATCCCAGTACTTGGGAGGCTGAGACAGGAGGATCACAGGATCAAGGCTAGCCCCTGCAACTTAGCAAGACTCTCAACAACCTAGCAAGACCCTATTTCAAAACAAAAAAATAAAAGGACTGGGGTATAGCTTGGAGGTAGAATGCCTTGGGCTCAATTCCCAGTACCACAAATAACAATAAGAAGAATGATTTTTAAAATAAAGCCCAGTAATTTCATTTGAGCTCTATCTGGCCTCCACCTTCCCTTGCACCTTACTTGTACTGACTTCTTGAATCTTGGCATGGGTTATGCTCATTGCTTTATGAAGATCTCCTTACTTGGAAAATACACATTAAGAGAGCATACATTTTAAGATTCACCCACACTGTTGCCTATAGCTGATCCTGCTAGGGGTCAAATCTTATCTGTGACTCTTTCTTGGGAAGTGCATTTTCAGGGAACCAGGAGCAAAAGAAAATGGGGAGTAAAGCCATGAAAGAGGAAGAGACATGAAGATACCTTACCAAACTGGGCACCCCGGGATGAACTGACCGCTGATCTCAGTGGACCATCTTCAGAGACCACATATCACAAAATGCCAGGATTTTCCATGGGGGAAGGAGCCCGGGGATAAACAGAGAATTCTAGGTGATCTCCTCAAAGCCTTGCCCCAAAGAACGTTCGCTTCCCTGCACTTCCAGCCTGCTTATCTGTGGATAGCGAGTGAGTCCTGATGTTTCTCATATCTCAACAGCAACAAAAAAATCCTGGGGCGGGGAAGAAAAATACCATTAAATGACCATAAAAGAAGCCACAGATTGTGTGTCCTGTAGTGGATCAAAGCCTGCAAGGAGCTAGTCCCAAAGACAGGCTAGACTAAGAGGGCTTGAGATGGCGCATGAACTACATCTCATACTGCACACAAAACCAACTCAAAATGGACTAAAAACCTAAAAGTAAAACCTGAAGTGTAAAACCTACAGAAGAAAACATAGGGGGGAAATCTCCTTGACATTGGCAATTAATGTGGGGGAGGCGGGGAGAGAATCACAACAAAAACTCAGAAAACAAAAGTAAAAGTAGAGAAATAGGATTACATCAAACTGAAAAAGAGTGAGAACTCCTTTGGTTCCAAATTCTTATCCACATTTGGTATTGCCTGACTTTTTATTTTTAATAAATAAAATATGTTCTTTTATTACAAATAATGATAGGCAAAATGCTATTAGTGTTATCTCATCGAGGCTTTAATTTATATTGCCCTGATTACTGATGAGGTTAAATACATTTCAATGCATGTTTGGTCCATTGTGCTTCCTCTTCTAGAAAATACTGAAGCAAGTGTTTTGCCCATTTTTTTATTAAAATTTTTTTCTTGATTTAAAGTAATTCTTTAAAATATTTTATAGCCATATATCTTTCAAATGTCATTTCCAGTCTGTAGTTTATCTTCTTACTCTTCTAATAAAATTCTTTTTTATTTCATTTCATTTATTGGTGCATTGTAGTTATACATTTTGATAAATGTCAGGGTATCAGAAGCATGCATGCACACATTGCTCATTTAGCCCTTCCTCAAATCTCACCCTATGTCCTCCCCCTTCCCTCCTTTCTGTGCTCAGCATAGTGATTGACTCTGGTAAGTTAGTGTATATACATCGTGTACATTAGTGTATTTCCCTCTTTCCCCCTCCTGTCTCCCTCAGTTAGGTCGCCTTCTTTACTCAACTAAAGTTTTCTCTTTCTTTGTCTGGAGTCCCTTCTAAGTCCCATTCTCCCTAGCTTCCACATATTATGGAAAACATTAGACTTTTCACTCTTTGTGACAGACTAATCTCACTTAGCATAATGTTCTCCAGTTTCCTCCATTTCCCTGCAAATGATGTAATTTTGTTCTTCTTTATGGCTGCATAAAATTCCATTCTGTACATATCCCATAGTCCTGCAATCCATTCATCTGTTGACAGACACCTTGGCTGGTTCCAAAGTTTGGCAATTGTGAATTGTGCAGCTATAAACATAGATACACATGCATTAGTTTGGTAGTTTGGTTTCAGATCTTTTGGGTAGATGCCTAGAAGTGGTATTGCTGGGTCATGTGGTAGGTTCATTCCCATTCTTCGGAGAATCCTCCACACTGTTTTCCAAAGTGGTTGCACTAATTTGCACTCCCACCAGCAGTGTATTAGAGTTCCTACTTCTCCACATCCTCATCAGCATTTGTTGTTGTTTGTGTTTTTAATGATTGCCATTCTAATTGGGGTTAGGTAAAATCTCAGGGTAGTTTTGATTTGCATCTCTCTGATTGCTAATGATGTTGAACATTTTTTCATACATTTATTGGCCATTTGTATTTCTTCTTCTGTGAAGTGTCTATTTAGTTCACTTGCCCATTTTTGGATTGGATTATTTGTTGTTTTAGTGGTGATTTTTTTAGGTTATCTATATATTCTAGATATTAGTCCTCTATCAGAGGAGTAGCTGGCAAAAATCTTCTCCCATTCTATCGGCTCTCTGTTGAGGTTCTTGATTGTTTCCTTTGCTGCACAAAAGCTCTTCAGTTTAATGCAATCCCACATATTGATCCTCATTTTAATTTCCTGTGCCTTTGGGATCTTGTTGAGGAAGTCTTTACCTGTGCCTATGTGTTGAAGTATTGGACTTATGCCCTCTTCAAGTAGCTGCAAGGTCTCTGGTCTGATTTCTAGGTCTTTGATCCATCTTGAATTGACTCTTCTACAAAGTGAGAAAGTAGGGTTTATTTCTATTTTTCTGCACATGGTTAGCCAGTTTTGCCAGCACCATTTGTTGAAGAGGCTATCTTTTTTCCAGTGGATGTTTTTAGCCCCTTTGTAAAAAATCAATTGGCTGTAGGTGTGTGGATTTGTTTCAGAGTCGTCTATTCTGCTCCATAGGTCTATGTGTCTGCTTTTGTGCCAGTACCATGCTGTATTTATTAATATGGCTTTGTAGTATAGTTTGAAGTCAGGTATTGTGATGCCTCCTGCATGGTTCTTGTTACTGAGAACTACTTTGGCTATTCTGTGTTTTTTGTTGTTCCAAAGGAATTTAAGGACAGATTTTTCTATGTCAGTGAAGAATAACTTTGGTAATTAAATGGGTATTGCATTGAATCTGTAGATAACTTTTGGTAGAATGACCATTTTGATGATATTTATTCTGCCTACCCAAAAGCATGGGAGATCTTTCCATCTTTTAAGATCTTCTTCAGTTTCTTTTTTCAATGTTTTATAATTTTCCTTGTAGAGGTCTTTTACCTCCTTGGTTAGGTTTATTCCCAAGTATTTTATTGTTTTGGGGGATATTGTGAGTGGAAATGTCTTCTGGATTCCTTTTTCAGTGGATTTATGGTTGGCATACAGAAAAGCTTCTGATTTTTTAAGATTGATTTTCTATCCAGACACTTTGCTGAATTTGTTGATCAGTTCTATGAACCTTTTAGTTGAGTTTGTTGGATCTTCTAAGTATAATATAATGTCATCTGCAAATAGAGATATTTTAGTTCCTCTTTTCCTATTTGTACTCCTTTTATTTCCTTCTCTTGCCTTATTGCTCTGGCTAGAGTCTCAAGTACTATATTGAAAAGGAGTGATAACAGTGGACATCCTTGTCTTGTTCCTGTTTTTAAGGGGAACTCTCAAAGTTATTCCCCATTCAGTATGATGTTGGCTGTGGGCCTATTGTATATTGCTTTTATGATGTCGAGGTATGTTCCTTCTATTCCGATTCTCTGAAGTGTTCTTATCATGAATGGGTGTTGGATTTTGTCAAATGCTTTTTCAGCATCTATTGAAATGATCATGTGATTTTTGTCTTTTGTTCTGTTTATGTGGTGGATTACATGGATTGTTTTTTGTATGTTGAACCAACCTTGCATCCCTGGGATGAACCAGACTTGGGCATGATGTATGATTTTCATGATGTGGTTTTGAATGAACATTGCTAGTATTTTGTGTAGAAGTTTTGCGTCTAAGTTCATCAACGATATAGGTCTGTAGTTTTCTTTTCTTGAGCTGTCTTTATTTGGTTTTGGTATTAATGGGATGTTGGCATCATAGAATGTATTTGAGAGGGTCCCGTTTCTTTCTATTTCACCAAATAGATTGAGGACTATTGGAATTAGTTCTTCTATAAAGGTTTTATAAAGTTCACCTGGGAAACTGTCGGGACCTGGGTTTTTCTTTGATGGTAGGCTCTTTATTTCTGCTTCAATCTCTTTGATTGCTATTGATTTTCTATATCTTCTTGATTCAATTTAGGAAGCTTGTACATTTCTAGAAATTTGTCAATTTCTTCTAGGTTTTCCATTTTGTTGGAGTATAGTTTTTCAAAGTAATTTCTGATAATCCTCTGGATTTCCATGCTGTCAGTGGTAATATCGCCTTTTTCATCTCTTAATTTAGTAATTTGGGGTTGATTCTCTCTTTCTTTTGGTTAGGTTGGCTAGTGGTTTATCTAATTTATTTTTTCAAGGAACCAGCTTTTGGTTTTGTTTATTTTTTGTATTTTTTTTATTCTCCACTTTATTGATTTCTGCTCTGATTTTAATAATTTCCTTTCTTCTACTGGCTTTGGGGTTAGACTGTTCCTGTTTTTCAAGGGCTTGAGGTGTGTCATTAGGTTATTTATTTGGTGATTTTCTGTTCTTATGTGGGCACTCAGTGCTATGAATTTTCCTCTTAATACTGCCTTCAGGGTGTCCCAGAGATTTTGATATGTTGTGTCTCTGTTTTCATTTGTTTCTAGGAATTTCTTAATTTCTCCCCTTATTTCTTCTCTAACCCATTCCTCATTCATCAGTGTGGTATTCAGTCTCCACGTGCTTATGAGGTTTCTCTGGGTCTTCTTATAGTTGACTTCTAATTTCATTCCATTGTGGTCTAAAAAGATGCAGAGGATTATGTCACATTTTTTGAACTTGCTAGTACTCACTTTGTGGCCTATAATATGGTCTATTTTAGAGAAAATTCCATGAGTAGCTGAAAAAAATGTGAATTCAGCTATAGTTGGGTGGAATATTCTATATGTGTCTAGTAGGTCCATTTAGTTTATGGTGTTCCTTAGGTCTGAGACATCTTTACTGACCTTTTGTTTTGAAGATTGATCTAGAGGTGTGAGAGGGGTGTTGAAGTCTCCCAATATTATTGTATTGGGATCTATGTGTGATTTAATGTCACGAAGGGTTTCTCTTATGAAAGTGGCTGCACCTATGTTTGGGGCATAAATGTTGGCTATTGTTATATCCTCTTGCTGGATTGTTCCTTTTATCAGTAAGAAATGACCTTCTTTGTCTCTTCTGATAAGTTTAGGTTTGAAGTCTAATTGTCTGATATCATAATTGCTACTCCTACTTGTTTTCAAGATCCATTAGCATGGATTACGGTGCTCCATCCCTTCAACTTTAGTTTGTGCATATCTTTACTTGTAAGGTGTGTTTCTTGCAGGCAGCATATAGATGGAGTATGATTTTTAATCCATTTTGCCACCTTATGTCTTTTGATTGGGGAGTTGAGGCCATTTATATTCAATGTGATTATTGAGAGATGGGTTCTAACATTTTGAGATTTAATTTCTGTTTGAGGTAGTGTTTGTTCTTTGTCTAGTTGTTTATTTGATGGAAATCACTGTTTCTGTGGCTCTGGCATTTCCTTATTATTTCTTCTTTGTAATTAATCTCTTTGAGTATTTTCTCTAGTGCTGGTTTGGAAGATATAAAGTCTTTCAGCTTCTGTTTGTCATGGAAGGTTTTTATTTCCCCATCAAATTTGATAGATATCTTTGTTGGGTAGATAAATCTTGGCTGGAAGTTGTTTTCTTCCAGAGTTTGGAATATGTCACTCCAGGCCCTTCTGGCTTTCATGACTTGGTTTGGAAGGTCAGGAGTGATTCTTATTGGTTTGCCTCTGAATGTTACTTGGTCTTTTACTCTCACTGCCTTTAAGATTCTCTCCTTGGCCTCTACATTAGTCAATTTGATTATTTTATGTTGTGTTGAACCTCTTCTCTGATCTTGTGTATTAGGGGTTCTGTTTCCTGTACCTTCATGTCAACCTCTCTTTCTATGTTTGGAAATTTTTCTAATATTACTTCTCTGAATAGATTATTGACTCCTTTGGTTTCAGCTTCTATTCCCTCTTCTATGCCAATTATTCTTATGTTTGCTTTTTTAAGACTAGATGAGATCTCTTCAATGTCCAATTCATGCTGTTGAATAGTTTTTTCTAATTTATATACTATGCGTTCATTTTTGGAGAGGTCGTCTTTTAAGAGTGAGATTCTGTTTTTCCATGTGGTCTAGTCTATTGTTGATGGTCTGTATTGATGCCTTCATTTCAATTATTGCATCCTTCACTTCCTTCAGAGCTTCTTTTTTATTCCTGTTCAGGGTGTCAGATTCTTTG
>PVJS01031886.1:0-23120 GCA_004027185.1 Glis glis | reverse complement strand
GGCTGCGTAAAATTCCATTGTGTACATATCCCATAGTTTTGTGATCCATTCATCTGTTGATGGACACCTTGGCTGGTTCCAAAGTTTGGCAATTGTGAATTGTGCAGCTATAAACATAGATACACATGCATTAGTCTGGTAATTAGGTTTTAGTTCTTTGGGGTAGATGCCTAGAAGTGGTATCGCTGGGTCATACGGTCGGTTTATTCCCATTCTTCTGAGGATCCTCCACACTGTTTTCCAAAGCGGTTGCACTAATTTGCAATTCCACCAACAGTGTAGTAGAGTTCCTACTTGTCCACATCCTTGCCAGCATTTGTTGTTGTTTGTGTTTTTAATGATTGCCATTCTAATTGGGGTTAGGTGAAATCTCAGGGTAGTTTTGGTTTGCATCTCTCTGATTGCTAATGATGTTGAACATTTTTTTCATACATTTATGGGCCATTTGTATTTCTTCTTCTGTGAAGTGTCTATTCAGTTCACTTGCCCATTTTTTGATTGGGTTATTTGTTTTTTTAGTGGTGATTTTTTTAAGTTCTCTGTATATTCTAGATATGAGTCCTCTATCAGAGGAGTAGCTGGCAAAAATCTTCTCCCATTCTGTCGGCTCTCTTTTGAGGTTCTTGATTGTTTCCTTTGCTGCACAAAAACTCTTTAGTTTAATGCAATCCCACGTATTTATCCTCATTTTAGTTTTCTGTGCCTTTGGGGTCTTGTTGAGGAAGTCTTTACCTGTGCCTATGTGTTGAAGTGTTGGGCCTATGCCCTCTTCGAGTAGCTGCAAGGTCTCTGGTCTGATTTCTAGGTCTTTGATCCATCTGGAGTTGACTCTAGTGCAGGGTGAGAAAGTGGGGTTATTTTTAATGAGATAACATGGTATGTACCATAATGAGCTACTATGTGTAGTGTGTTCACATAGTATTATTAAATTGGTGTATTTGCTATTCTAGTTCAAAGATGTTTCTATGTAGGTATTAGCTGAAGAGTTTTTTTTTATTGAATTACTGGAAAGAAAAAAAATCATGTAACTTTAGACAACGAATACCAAACAAATATTTGTACAATTTATCTTTGAGCCCAAGATAGTAAGAGGAAATAATTTTCCATATTCTTCAACTACATGTCTGTCTTACAAGTGGCTTCTGCCTCCCTTCTGGCCTATGGTTATAGGCTCTATGTTCCATGACTGGTGGGACCCCTAGTTGGTGATGTCTTCCCTAAGGCTTGAGATCACCATTTCTGAGGTAACATGAGTGTGACGACTACTACCCTTGTTGAGCGGGTCTGTGTTTATGGAAAAGTAAAAACCACAAGAAGTATTTTTCTTAGGAGCTTTTTAACTTCTAAATTTAGACTCGCCTCTTCAGTATTCTTTGCTGACTCATGAATAGATCTAGCCTTCAGTTCCTCCTGTGTGGAATTTTACCATGTACCTTAAGAAAGTAAAGAATGGCTCACACCTGTAATTCCAATACATGAGAGGCCGAGACAGGAGGACCACAGGTTTGAGACCAGCCTCAGCAACTTGGCGAGATCCTATCTTAAAAAAAAATAATAAAAAATGATGGGGGTGTAGCTTGGAGGTAGAATACTCCTGGGCTTAATTCCCAGTACTAAAAAAAAAAAAAGCAAAAAGAAAAACCCACCCAATACTCAATATGAAATAATGTCTCTTTTAAAAATACAATTTTGTTTGCAAATATATAATTGCATATTCTCATGACCATAGCTATTTGGTTCAAAACAAGCTGAGCTTCATATAGAACTTCAAAAAGACTATTTTCCCAGCATTTCACATGGCTATATTCTAGTGTCCACTGCAAGACCTGGAAAGAAAAAGAATTCTGGTACATAAATGTTCCAGACATGGAAAGTATCAAGAATAGTATATTCAAGTAAAAACTGTGACATCATCTCTGTAGAGTTCTTCTATTTTGTAGTAATGCTCATCAGACATTGATTTATTTATACTTTGATTATAATTTTACTTGAGTCCAGATTGCCTCCAAAGGGTATGAATGTGCTGAATGAAACACAAAATTCAACTTGTAAAAACAATATATGAATGAACGTGTTATGAAAGATACTGTAGGAGGAATAATTTGTTAGCCAGTTCATCATATTAAGCTAACAAACAGGCTACACACATTATAAGGACTGCTAAAACCTACAGGCAAAAACTAGGTAGTTTAAGACAACAGAAACTTACTGTATCAGTTCTGGAGGCTAGAATTCTGGTACCAGGGTGTTGGGTAGCCTACCTTCCATCTAGTGGTTTCAGGAGAGAATCTTTCCTTGTCTTTTCTAGCGTTGGATGTTTGCCACAATCCTTGTTAATTATTTTTAGCTTTCAATCACAGGGTCATCTTTTCCCTGTGTATTTTTACATCATCTTTCCTCTATGTGTATCATTATCTCTGCACAGATTTACCATTTTTATAAGCACACCAGTCATATTGGATTAGGATATACCCTAGTGACCTCATTTTAACTATTTTCAAATAAGATCACATTCTGAAATATTCAGGATTAGCACCTTACCACATACATTTTTGGGGGGAGTGCCAATGAATCCATAACATCTCTGATGTTGGAAATGTGGGAGGGCATTAATTCATTGAGTTAGCAAAGCATAGAACGCGTGGTCCTTCCTCACAGGGAGCTAGAAGCTAAATCATGGGAAACAGACAAATGTGCCAGGTAGTTGCAAACAGATCTCTGAATAATCTCTGTCATTATTCAACATTTACTCAGTTGTTTAAAGAAGATGTAGAAATCAAAGATTGCAACAGCAGCAAAGTTAGAGGAAGTGTATATTTTAGGCACGGAGTGCCACAGACTGTAATCATGAGAGAAAAGTATCAAACAAGAAAAGGTTTCTGTGGCTACTGATGACATGACATGCTGGGTTAAATAATTAAACCTGGTTCTTTACTGCAGGACTTCTGAGATACTTGACTATGTTGTTGTGCTTTGAGAATGCTGAGCGAGAGGCTGTAGTATTCCCCAAACTTACTTGATCACATGACTCTTCTTTATGGACTATCTCAAGAAATTATGTTCCTTGGAAAACACTGTAAACTATTTGGGTGTCCAAACCCTATGATCTTATTTTAAAAGTCACTACAAAGTTACAGTAACCTACTGATAGCTAAGATAATTCATGGCCCTCACTATGGGATCAAAGATTTTCAGAAATTTATAGACATCTTATGTAGATATATTCAGACCTTTTCAAGAGTGTACAGGTATATCTTAAATACTGGCTAGTGGATCGAATTTTGTTTTATCCAGAAAATTTAGTGGCTTATTTCAAAATCTAGTTAAAAGCAAGTGACTTGCTCTTGACACAAAGCAAGGTGCAACCTATTTGCTTCATTTTTATTAATACACTATTTATCGCCATATTTGAGACACAGTACACAACCAGTGTTAAACTCTGCCTGAAATCTCCTGGGGGATTTTTATACCCCATCCTGCTGTGGTTAGCTGGTGTGATACACAGATGTTATTCTGGGCCTTGAAAGCATGTTCATCCTGTATACTTCTGAGACAATAGCACATTAATGATTTTATATCAACTTGAGGAAATTGAAGCCATGTACCAAAGTATGTTAGGAAAATCTGACAGTGAATGAAATGCTTGTACTAGCAATTTAGAGCTGGAGCAATATTTGAACTGCTTTCACTCTGAGAAAGCAAGGTGGTTGAGTGGTGGTCTTAACAGCAGTCAGAGCTGCAGATAAGCGGGGAGGTACTCAAATGGGTAGCCTGGCCCCAGCCAGCTACACTGGAAAGGTCCTAGGTCCTTCAAGGAGGAAAATCTTTAGTAAGACTATTTGCCCTAACTTTCAGAGTCATGAATTTACGACCAATCTGAGGGATTGTGGAGACTCTTAGAGCTATATACTGTCACAAAATATAGGAACAAGAGTCAAATTTTCTTAGAGCTTTCCAGAATCCCCTTCCCATCACTCCATTGTCCTGTGAGTGAATTCTTAATCTAAATTACCTGCCCTCCTCCTAATTTGTTACCTTCAGTAGTCCATCCTTAAGAGTAGAGCTAAGTGATGTTCCTTCACCTCAGTGGCCCCCACAAAAGAGAAGTTGAGAGGTCTACTTTCTAACCACAGGTCAAATAATAATACAGGACTAAACATTCATGCTTTTGACTTGAAGTCCCAGAATAATATTTTTCCAAACTTCCAGACTGAAATACCTCATTAAATATGTCTGTTTTTAGTTTTGTGAGTGTTGTTGCTATTAAATAGAAATCAGCTCTCATTGACGTTTGTTTTGCCGTTTGCACCATAAATGCCCAACACATTTGACGTGCCTGGCACAACATTGATTGAATTAAATGTTCCTGATTCTGGGTTCCTAGGAAAGCTCAGTGGAGCTCTGTAGAGCCAGAAGACAGTTTGAAAGGTTCCAAAGTTCTTTAGAAATGGAAAACCACAGCACTAGACAATGGTTTTCAGTTACCTTTGTGAGACTTCCTTTGAGTCATCCAGTCTGTGGTATTTCTTGTTTATAGGCTAAACATGGTGGGCTGAGGAGTTCTTCCATTCTGCCTCAATAATGGCTCAGTTTCAATAATGGATGTTGAGACTCCTGTATTTTTTTAAAAAAAGATTTTTGTCTCTTCAAATTACTAGCAGCACAGAAATACAGTATATTGCATTATTATTATCAATTATTATCTCACTTGAGGCTACTTCTGGTAAAGAGAGAAAGCTAAGAACTTTCCAGTCTTTTAAAGTGTATTAGGAATAACCAGGGTGTCCAGGGTGGATGCAAACTTCCTTCTTCAGTGGCTAACCAGCGTTTCCCCTCCACTGAGCTTAACCAACAGATGTTCTTAATATTGGCTGATAAATGGAAATGCAACTCATCATTTAAAAATTGCACATTGTTGATCAGCATTCAAGCAGTTGTGTCTGGGTGGAATATTTTTACAGATTATAGGCATTTCCTGACATTTGGGAAGTGGAAAAGAAGGCAGATTTGAGGGCACATTAAGGAAGACCATCATGGTATAGATCTCATTTCTAGGAGAGGTGACCGTGTAGTGGATTTAGTCCCAAACATGAATCCTCAAGACAAGTTTTTTTTTTAAATTGAGATCATATGCAAAAGCTTTTGTTTACTTAAGTTTTCCTGGTTTAATTGGAGCAGCTGTGGAAATACATTTGATTCATTCATCCAAGCTTAGAGCAATTTTTTCATTAAAGATCCCATTGAGGACTAGAGTTGCTGCCTTCTCCTTGATTCAGGGCTTCCAACTTTAACTACAAATAAACCGTCAGTTCCAAGGCTGTAGATATTCCATTTTATAGATGTAATTCATTGTCACCCAAGGCAGTTGTCATCAAGCGACCAATTAGGGCGCTTATTGGAAGCGACTTGATACGTCTTCTGCCTAATCCGGAGTGTGTTGTGGCTTTCCAAAATCACTTTCATGAGAGAGAATAACAACCTAAGTCACTACTAAATTGTGATGCATCACTTCTGTTTGACAGGACTCAAACTACTTATTTGTACAAAAAACTTGCACCAAAAAATGTACTCTTTTGTGACCTATGAGTGTATTAAGTAGTCAGGAAGAAGTTGCTGACCATAGTACATTGATATGATTGGGTTTTTCCTACAGGCCATAAGTTCCTTGAGGACAGGGATGCCTGTTTTCTTTTGGTGTCTCACCCTAGCCCACTATCAGGCTGATGGAGTTCAACTTGAGCGCCATTCTCAGCGATTTTGAGGGGCTTTTTCAATTACCAGCGAAGTTTCTACATATGATTTCTTACCACTTTAAAACCTCAGTTACCAATTTATAGGATATGAGTATAATTTGGCTGTGATGCCTGTCACAACCCTGTGAAGGAGGAAAGACATATTTTCCTCTGTTTTTCATAAGCGGAGAGAAACAGGAACAAAAAGGGTGCATCGTGTTCTCAAAGCTGCCACTGAGATTTACTTGCAAGAAGGAAGAATCTAAGATTCTGACTGACATGACACACATTGTCAAAAAGAATAAGCTTTCCAACAGCCTTTAATTCTTGGGAATTACCTGTGTATTATGGGAAGAAAGTGGATTCCATTTGGCTTGGCTTGTCAATTTTTTTTTTTTTTTGCGGTACCAGAGATTGAACCCAGGGGCGTTCTACCTCTGCGCTACACCCCAGCCCTATTTTTTATACTTTATTTTGAAACCGGGTCTCACGAAGTTGTGGAGGGCCTCACTAAGTAGAGAGAGAGAGAGAGAGAGAGAGAGAGAGAGAGAGAGAGTGAGCTGAGGCTGGCCGCGAACCCGGATCCTCCGTTCTCTGCCTCCCAAAGTACTGGGATTACAAGCGTGCACCACCATGCCAGGCTTTGGCTTGTCAATTTTAAAGGTGCTAAATCTTGGAAAAGTAGAAGAGCATTAAGATGTTATGAAAAATAATATTCTCATTTTAATAAATGGACTTTTAATTATATTTGAATTTAGTTAAAACACTAATAGCCAGGAGCAATGAGAGAATTAAGTCAGCCTTCTCACTGCTGTTACTCAAATACCTGACATGCAAACTTAGAGGAAGAAATGTTTATCTAGAGATTTCTGTCCATATAAATATAGTCCATTTTATGCAAGCTGCCAATTAAGAGCCCTTCCTTAGGACATGATGTCTAGAAGCAGAGACAGAAGGTAAGAGCCAGATGAAGCACCTGGGTGGGGACACACACACGCACACACACACACACACACACACACACACACAAGCACACACGTGTGCATGCACTGTACCTGTCCATGCCCCCCCAGGACCTACTTTCTAACATGGCTACCTCCAGAGCATCAAGACCTGAGGACAGTTGATATCCAAATTAACAACTTTTTGTGAGATACTAGTTGATAATAGTTCTACTTCCCATACAGAATTCAAACAGTTGAGGTACTGTGAAAAAGAGTTGGAACAATATAAAGCATATCAAGATTTATTCTGGGAAGTGGTCCCAGTGATGTCACTTTTAATCGCCTTTGTACCTTTTGGGTTTAAACATTTTATTCCAGTTGAAAAATAAGAACCGCCATATAAGGCATTGCTATATTACATTTTATTTAAGTATATTTGTACATACCCTAAAAGTCACCCAAAGGTACAATTCAGTGATTTCTAATCAATTTGTAGTTGTGCCACAATCACTACTATTCAGTTTTAGAAAATTTCCACCAACTCCCGAATTCCTCTAAGCACTTTTGCAGTCAGTCTCACTCACTCCAGGCAACTGTTATGCTTTCTGTCTCTGTGGATTTGCATGTTCCAGAAATGCAATCGCACAGCATGTAGTTTTCTTGCGTCTGGATTCTCACTTAGCATAATGTTTTTCAGGTCCATCCATGCTGTAGCGCCTCTCAGTAGTTCATTATTTTTTATTGCTGAATAGTGTTCCATTGTATGGATATATCACATTCACCTGTTAATGGACTTTTAGATTGTTTGCATTTTAGGCTATTATGAATGGTGTTGCCATGACCATTGGTGTACAAGTCTTTTGCGCACATCCCTCTTAGGACAAAAACAGGAGGATTTCTAGGGGTAGAATTGCTGGGCCATTTGGCATGTTTCTATTTAATTCATAAGAGACTGCCAATCTATTTTTCAGAATGAATGTACTAATTTTTATCAGAAACATGCAAGTAATCCAGTTTCTCTACATTGTTACTAACATTTGATGTTATCTCATTTGGTTTTAGCCCTTCTGGTAGGTGTGTAACAGAATCTCATTGTAGCTTTAATTTATGTTCACAATAAATGACTACATATGCTTATTAACCATTATTACTATTTTGTCAAAATACTGAATTTTTTTGCCATTTCTATATTGGATTGAGATGAGTGTTCTTTGTATATTTCAAATATAAGTCCTTTATCAAGTATGATTCATAAAATTACTTCTTACAGTCTTTGGCTTACCTTTTCAGTTTTATATTGGTATCTTTTGAAGGGAAATATTTTTAAACTTTGAATTCAGCTTATCAAATTTTAAATTTTTTAGTATATGATTTTGGTATCAAGGCATTAAGTGGTATTATTACTATAATTGTTGAGTTCAGCATCCCTACTAACTTCTTTGTCTAGACAATTAAAATGAAACTTGAAATATGGATGATATCCTCAGAGAGATCTTTAAAATAGAAAATATTAAGGGAAAGAAATAAGAAATGATAGTTCAGGTGGATGGTTGTAAGTTCTGTGTTACCACCTGGAATTAGGGGGAATAGTAGTAATGCCCAAAGACCACTAGTTTCTTGTAAAGACTGAGTCCTTGAATTAGTATTGGTTTTCCAGAGAAAAATGATAAAACACCTGTGGGAGAAAAATGCATTACATGAAGTCACTCATAGCTTTGAAACTTATATTTTAGCTCAAACAGATATGCCTGGCATATTTTGGTAAAGATGTATTCCCGAGATGTCTGTGTTTCCAATGTTTTAGGCTTTGCATTGTTTGTATGTGTTTTGTTTTTAAAGAAAGAAGTACATTAATGATCCTTGAAGCTTTCTTTTCAACAGCTGGGTCTCATATCATTGAATTTCACCTCCTGCGTGTGTTACACAAGGATACACTATACTGTAGATATTTCTTGTGCTGTTAACAAGCACCCTGGTATTAATACCAGTGTTGGCTGCTATCTGTGACTGTCATGCCAGAGCAATGCTGTGGAGAATGATGCTGACAAAAAGAGATGAGCATTAGGAGGAGGGGCACAGAGAAAAGAAAATCTCCCCTCCCAATGCTGCTGCTCCCGCATTTCTTTCATTATGCCCACATTACAACTTTTCTGACTCTTTGGTCTTGGGGAGACAGCTTTAAGGTAGCTGTCATTTGATTTCTAGCTCTTCTGGTCACTAGATGAATGATCTTGGACAAGCTATTCAGCCTCTTTAGACCTATAATTTCATTGCCTGTAAAATGGGATATCGATGCCCACCTATACTGGATTGTTTTAGGAAGGAGAGAATATATACACAAATCACTTAACATTGTGCTTAGCATATGGTAGGTGCTGTAAAGAGATTGATGCTCTCATTATTATAGTCTATGTTACTACATAGTTTCTTTAGGATCTAGATGACTCTCACATATGAAAAGATGAAGAAATAATCATGTTGAGGGGCTGGAACAAATAAGCTTAGCACTACAATGAAATGCCAATTTGGGGGAAAGTGATTTACTTTCCAAGTAATTCATAGCTACCTTTACTTTCCAAGTAATTCATACCTTCCTTTTCTCAAGATGTGTTTTTTTGTATCATTAAAAATAGAATTTAACAAGTTTAGTTGGAGACAAAGGCCTCAATCTGAATGTGACCTGGAGGATTATGAGTCTTTGGCCAAAGCTGTGTTATATTCTGGGATCTATGGAATTCTGGTATTAGAATCATTTTTTCTACCCCAGGACTTTTGAAAACTTTCAGAGATACAAGAGCCAAGACTTGGATTTTTGCTTTCTTTTGAAATCCTGCTTCATTTCTGACTGAATATGCAGCATTCTAGAGTACCCATGAAACTCTATCAATTTATTTTTGAAAGGTGCTAAAATCTTGCAGCCTCAACATAAAATCAACTTAAAATTCTATTACATTGCAGTAAAGTTCAAATATAATTATGTACCCTAGACATGAAGTGAATAATTTCTCTTTTGATATCTATATATCATTCATTATGAAAGCCAGTAATTTAATTATTAATAGCTGCTTAAAGAGTTGGCCTTTGTCTTTTAGATTATTTTTTCTACTGAAAGTGTAGAAAACCATAAGATAAAATGACTCTTCCATGTGTTCTCATGCTGAAAATTCTCAATTTCCCTCCAACATATATTTTCCCCTCATAATTACACAGCTAGATTTGAGCTCTAGTAGATTCATTCATGCTAATAAGAATCTTTCCTTATCCTCAACTACTGCCTTTTATTAATATTATAAGGCATTTAATTAGTTCTTAGATCTATGATTAAAAATGCCATGAAGATATCTTGGCAGCTAAGCCACTTTATGTGGTAAAATATTCTCAATTTGTACGAATTTAATGTATATGCAAATCTTACATATTAATATTAGTGACAGCATCATGTGTTCCACTCAGGCAGGACCAGACCCTGTGCAGGTGCCGCTCTCTCTAGGGCTTGCAGGTGTTGCTTATCTGGCCTGCATGTTGGTAATTTCCACTTGGCTCCTTCCAGAACAGGTGGCTGCTTTCCTTAACAACATCTAAAAATGTTACTTGATTACTGGAAAGAATGGGTCCAACATTTTATTGACTATCCACACGATACAATGGATGTAATAAATGTATTTTCTCTTATCATTCATAAAAATGGCTAAAACTATCAAACCTACATTTGGTATAAATTAGTAAGTTTAAATGTGAAAACATACAGAGGAAATTAAAATGAAAATACAGTGTGATGATTTAGAATCAGCTCCTTCCTCTAAGACATTGGGCCAGCCTCATTTAGGTTTATCTGGTCTTGGTGCTTTTCTTATCCACCTGCTCTGCTCTGTTTCTTGCTGACCCTCTTTTCTATGTCATACTATCCTTTGTTCCAGGATGAGGATCCTAGACTTGCACTTTCCAATATGGTAGCCACTAGCCCCATGTGCCTATTTGAATTAGATAAAATTAAACTACCAGTTTAGATTATCGGCTACACTATCCACATTTAAAGTTCCCAGCTATGTAGGACTAGTGGTTGCATATTGGATAGGGCAAAAGAGAACCCTTTCATAGTAGAAAGTACTGTTGTTGGGCAGTCCTACTTCAGGAGTATTGGGTCTTAATGTTAGAACTAAGATCCTAAGTGCAGAGTATGGTATTAGTTTTGTTTTCTGAAACTGATTGAGTTTTAGATACTGGTCTTCAATAACGGTTGTTTTTATTATTGTCTTAGCTCTTGTCCTTTGTGCAATGTATTTGCTGTCATATACCTTTCCATGGCTCCTTCAACAGAACAAGTCTCCCCTGCTGGTCAGAAAGATCAAATCTTTGTTTATTCCCTTAGTCCCATGACAGATTAGCTTTCCACTGACAGACATTTGATAGTTGATTTCTTTTCGTTTTAACTTAATGCTTTCAATATGTAGCAGTTCAGACAAAAAAAAAACCACAAAAACCCAGGTGTCTGCTTATATATTTCTGTTTATTATTAAGACAAACAAAGACAGGAGAAATGAAGTTTGCTATTTGAAATGGGGTAATAGGCAATGTTTTTCTTAATGCTTCATGAGCAAGAGCCATAATAAATTACTTAATATTCTAATTAGCATTCTCAGAATATGAATCATATAACATGTCTGTTTAAACAATACCTGGGAATGGTGGTGAACATAGACCACTGATGATCCATTGACCATATTTTGGTAATCCTTGCTTCAGAATGTTGAGTGCCTCAGAAATGACAATGATTTTATTTTGGTTTAAAAGTGTTCTAATGAGTTGTACAACTGCCTCTGTCTTCACTAGTAGAATTGCTTTTTGAGGTGTTTGCAGAAATAGGAACTATTGATATTATGTTTAGTGCCGAATTTTGCCCTTATGATATATTTATTTTTGGACTCTGAGCCCAAGATTTTGCCCGTTTCTTCTGAATGATCCCAAATACTGAGTTCCCGCCATTGGGTTGGTTCTGTGTTGGTTACATTTTCTTAAGTTGAAGCCTGAGAAAATTCTAATGAGCTAAGCATTTTAATATGAAGAGGAAACTGAGGACACTGTGTAATAAATAACACTTAATGCATAACAGTGTCACCCAGAATGGCTCTGCACATTTTTTGTCAATTTGTAGCTCTATAGCTGAAATTGAAGTGGATCAAGCTCAGGCTGGAATCCCTTCACTTTAGCCATTAAACTCCAATATGCTGATGTTGCTATGTTAAGTATCTTTTCACAGGGATGCATTTTAGCAATTTTTATACTCTCAAGCAATTTACAGGCACATTGAAGAAAGATGACTTGGAAAATATTTGCAAGACTAAAGTATTCCACAAAAATGACCATTATGGAGTAAACCATGGCTCTACAAATTTACGAAAAGATGATATAGGAGAGTTAGAATAATTTACCACATTGAAAACAACCTTTACCAAAGTGATGTTTTAGAGAGGTACTGTTTTGGGTATGGTTTGTTTTCCAAGATTTGGTGTGCTGGAAGCTTGGTCCCCAGTGTGGCAGTGCCGAGGTGGTGGAAACTGGGAGGAGGAGGGCTCTACTGGAAGGTAATTAAGTCCTGGGGGCTCTGACATTGCTCAAAGATGAACGCTGTTTCCTGGGAGTGGGTCAGATCTCCTGTGACTGAATTAGTTCTTGGGAGAGCAGGTTCTTCTACAGCAGGGCTACCCTCTGCCCTGGTCCCTTTTGCATAGAGAGGGTTTCCCTTTCCATGTCTCTGCCTTGTCATGACACAAGGGACATTATTGGGATGCTGGTATCATGCTTTTTCAACCTTTCAGTCACCAGAATTGTGAGCTAAGTAAATCTCTGTTTTTTAAAGTACCCAGCCTCATGCATTTTATTAAATGAACACAAAATGGGCAAAGACAACAGGTGAGCACAACCTTTGGTTTACAGTATAGAGAGCTAGGGAAAGACAAGAACATAGCATCTAAAATAAACTTCATGGTTTATTGAGCAGTTAATATTCCTGTCTTGCTTTTAGAAAGCATGGCCATAGATTACTTGGAATGTATCAGCTATATTAAAATTCCCCCAGCAGTATTCCTTACATTTCTTTGAGTAATTTTCGAGAAAAATGTCAGTGTTTGCCTGCAAGGAAAATATCACATTCAGAGGGATGGTACTTATTAAACAACATGTTTACAAGTTTAAGTAGGTAACCAGATGATGGTTCCATGAGTAAATATTGTTTTCTAGACTGTGCACAGGAAGATAATACACCCCCAAATCCCCATGGTCCTGAAAAGATATGCCTAAACCCAATTGACCTTCTTTCCAAAAAGGGATTTCCTATCAATTCTAGAATTTTCTGCAAGTAGTTCCAGGAAACTATATCTTAATGCCTATTAAAATCTGCAAAAGAAATAATGCTTTTAAAGGGTATGCATTTAAAGGGTATGCATTTTAAAGGGTATGCATCAGCAAATTTGACTCTCATCAACCTAGCGAAGACCCTGTTTCAAAATAAATACAAAATAGGGCTGGGGGTGTATCTCAGAGGTTGAATGCCCCTGAGTTGAATCCCCAGTAAAACACACACACACACACACACACCACAAAATCTGTATGTGGAATAAAAATACTAGGTCTCTTAATTACATAATGTTTTAATACATTAAAAGTTAAATATTCTACTGTGATTAAATTTGACATACTTGGAATAAATATGGTAGGTGTGGTTGTTACAATAAATATTTCATTACCCATAATTTCCTTGCCTCAGATATAGAAGAATGTTTAGGGATGATGGAATTGCTCTGCTGAGATTTCTCTTAAAATTGATCACTCCCATGTATTTGCCCATATTCACATTACTGGAATCTCAGAACAACCAAGTAAGAATATTTTAATCCATTCTGTGGCTTAAGAGATTCAGGCTCAGAGAGTAATTCACTTAAAGCTCACGTGTTTTAATCAATGTATTTTTAAAACAAGTAAAAAAAGCTCTCAACATAGCATAAGTAAAAGATATTTATTATAATGTAATCTCATAGACATTGAAGGCTTGGAAATGAAGTACATTTATACCATATGGTGCCTGGCCTTGCAGACTGGAGGCTTGTTGTTTGAAGTTACTTGGCATAAAGATTAACCATTCGTTTGTCACAAACATGGCTGCACTTTGGCAGGGAAGGAAAGATGGGGTCACTTCCAAATAAAGGAGTGTGGATAGGACTGGCATCTCAAAGCATAGCTGCATAGGACCAGAATCCATATCCAGGTCTTATAATTCCAAATCAAATCAAGGCCTCCTTCTACTGTACATATGGTAAAATTTAAGTGATTACATTTTCATTTTAGGTACTTGGAATAATTTCATAATTCATGGAATTTTAAGTTACGGTTATTCTTTAAGCAAAATATGGGACCTAGATATTTGCAGACTTTCAAGATTTTAAGTGTGAAAGTTTGAATATAGTTCCCTTTTCTTTGACTTGCCTTCTTCACATAAATAACATTAATAAAATCTAGGAATATTAAATTAAAAAGAAATTCCCAAGGAAGAGAAAAGAGTCAGTCATATTTCTTTGCTACCACATGATGGTGTCTTGTCTGTGACTGGAGAGCGTATGTGTAAGTTGGGGAGAGGATCATGGACGTATCAACCCCCAAGCTTGAAGGTCTGATGGAAGCACCCCATTGTGCTCAAGACTCTCAGCCAACATAGTCTTGAGCATGCTGCATAATCACCCCCACATGTTAGCAGCTTGCAAAAATAAAAGTTTATTTTTCACTACTGGAACATTTCTATTATGATTTGGCTGTAACTCTGCACATTTTCTTCAGTTGATTTCCAGGCTAATAGGTAGGAGAATAGAGTATTGCTGTTTTTGTGGTAGAGAGAAAAGAGATTATAAATAATGCATTAGTTCTTAAAACCAGAGGTTATGTTGACATTGAGTTTTAATCCTCCATTTGTAGTTCTCACATTTCTTCATTATAAACCATTATAGGTATTCTTTTATTTCACTGTGGCACCATGGTTTCATGGTTTCTGCATGCCTTTTATTGGCCAAATTAAACTCCATAGTATGGCTGAGTTAATGTGGGTGGGATGTATAATCCTCCTACAGGTAGAAGCATCACAGAAGATTCCATAGAATGTGGATGAACACAAATCCAACTCAGCAAAGCCTCTTCCTAACCTCCTTACTTAATTCCTAGAATTGAAGATGGAAGGAGACCTGTATTTTTATGTTGTGCTCTTAGTCAAAAAGTGTTAGTGTATACATAGTATGTGTATGACTATATGTAGTATATATAATCCACATTCCTGCATGCACAAGGACACATTGAACAGTTATCTTCTATTAAATGCCAGCTCTCTTAACCATTATACTAGTTTATATATGTTATCTTCATTAGGTTTTATAACAAACTGTGAGTTAGGCATTAATATACTTGTATAAGAGAAGTTTACAACATAAAGCTTAAGCATTATCTCTGGCCACAGTCACACTCTGGAGGTTCTGCATACCTCTAGGGAAAAATTCAGGCTGTAGATCAAGCTGCCTACCTTTGAATCTGAGATGCGATGTGTGGCTTTGGTTAGGTGATGTAACTTTGTTTTCTTTCTTAGTATAACATGGATAATAATCATGTCTACCTTACAAAGTTTTGGTAAGATTTAATGCATATGAAACATTCCCCATTGGGCCTGGTGCATAGTAACTGCTCAGTATACTACAGGTTAGCTATCATTTAAACCGAAAAATGACAGTTGTTTCCATCTATCTGGTGGTCACACTGGTCTTGAGGAGTGAAATAGCAATGATTTAGGAGTGGATGTGTGGAATTTGAGAGTAGAAGCTGCCCATGTTATATCAAGGCTCTTCCACCTGGAGTCATAAAGTAATAAAAGTGGTCTAAGATGTAGTAGAACAGTTTAAAACATATGTTGTCATAATGATATAATGAAGTAACAGCAAAAATGATGAGTAGAGGATTAAAACTCAGTGTCAACACAAGACACATGTGTCAAGGTTGCAACACAACTCTGATTAGCCATTAATTCTATGAGAACCCTCATCTGCTGGGGGAACTGCTGACCGTTAATACCTCCCTGAAGCACTTTGTTTCATAATAAACCAGTAGAAGGGTAGCTTAATCTGACATCTTGTTTGGGAACTTAAAAAAATACTCCAAACAGTGGTTTTATCTGTGGTCAGTCTGGAGGCCTCTAGGAATCTCTGTTTAGAATAAAAATTGTGAGCTAGGCATGGTGATACATGCCTGTAATCCTACTACTTGAGAGACTGAGACAGGAGGATTGTTGGTTTGAAGCCAATCTCAGCAACTTAGTGAGATCCTCAGCAATTTAGTGAGACCCTGTTTCAAAATAAATAAAATAGGGGTGTAGCTCAGAGGTAGAACACCTCTGGATTCAATCCCCAGTATCACATACACACAAATAGTAGTTGTGGTATTCTCACATATATGCATAATGCCAATGGAAGTGATTCCTTCATTGATTCTCCTCCTCCCTTCCCCTAGACCACCTCCATGGTTCCACTGGAGTTTCTCCTCCATTATCTGAAATCCCTTTGATATCCCAATTACTCCCTAGCTTCCACATATGAGAGAAAATACATGACCCTTAGCTTTCTGTGACTGGCTAATCTAACTTAATATAATGTTCTCCAGGTCCATCCGTTTTACTACAAATGACATAATTTTGTTCTTTATTGCTGAGTAGAATTACATTGTGTGTATTTCCCATAATTTTGTAATCCATTCATCTGTTGATGGACACCTAGGTTGATTCCATGATTTGGCTGTTGTGAATTGTGCTGCTATAAGCATAGATATGCATGTATCACTATAATATTCTGATTTCAGTTCCTTTGGAAAGATACCCAGGAGTGGTATAGATGGATCATATGGTGGATCCATTCCCAATATTTTGAGGAATCTCCCCACTGATTTCCACAGTGGCTGTACTAATTTGCAATCCCATCAACAGTGTAGGAGAGTTCCTATTTCCCCACATTCTCACCAGTATTTACTGTTGTTTGACTTTTTCTAGTTGGGGTTAGATGGAATCTCAGTGTAGTTTTGATTTGCATCTCCCTGATTGCTGATGATGTTGAACATTTTTTCATGTATTTGTTGACTATTTGTATCTCTTCCTTTGTGAAGTGTCTATTTAGTTCAACTGCCTACTTATTGATTGAGTTATTTGTTTTTTTAGTGTTAAGTACTTTGTATATTCTAGATATTAGTCCAACTTTCACAATGGTTAAAATGAAAACAACAAAAACGTAGTTGTGGTAGCACATCTTTGAGGAGGACTTACTAGGAACCAGATTTATCAAATGTTTATTCATTCAACCCAACACTCATGAGGGGCTGCCAGCACCCCCATTTTACAGGAAAAAAAATCCCTGAGATACAGAAAGGTTAAGACCCTTGTTCTAGATCATGTATCCCATGTGTGACTATAACTGAAACAAGATTCACACCAAGATTGTGCTGGCTCCAGAGCCCGTGTTTGACCACTCTAATGGAGTATGAGTTTTTTAGTCTCTCAGAAACTGTAGGAGAAACAACAAATTGATTGCATATGTTACTTAAAATGTCCTTTTGCTTGGGTTGAAATTACAAGAAAGTCTCTTGAAATACAGGGTGTAAGGGAGCAAGTAACATATTTGAGGGCTTTGGTGGGGAACTATGAGATAAGACTAATGTTTAAAGCAGGAGTTAGGATCGAGTAACTGACTCAATTCTCACTGAATTCATGCTATGGGGCATTAATTTACACCAAATATGATGAGACTGTTTTTTTTTCTTCCCTTCCCTTCCCCTCCCTTCCTCCCTTCCTTCTTTGTTGGATACCTTTGATCAAGATGTGCTCTTCCAAGCTCACCTCAGGTCCCATCCATCCTTACTTGTTCTGAATTGAGTGTGTGGGCCCTGGGCTAAAGAAGGGCTCCAAATTAGCTTTCTCAAATCTTTGTTATAATCTCAAAATCCAGCATTTCTTTTGTTCTACCTTTTGCACTTTCTTGAGACAATGTCTCTTAAAATAATATATGTAAGCATCTGGCCCTTCAGGTAAGGAAGTTGTGTTCATTGTCTCTCCTGCGTTTAATATGAGCCAATTATTGTTATGGTCAGTTAATCCATTCCACAGTAGGTGCTATTGGGTTCTATAAAAACTACGCTACAAGAGGGTGCTAGAATTTTACATTCTTTCAATGAAATGTTCCTGCTGGACCTTGTTCAACACCAAAGTAGTTTAGTAGAATGTAAATACAGCATTAAAATTTATAAACACAAATGAGATGTTTACCTTTGTGTTGTTCTTGACATGTGCTTTGATTTTTATGAATAAGTCAAGAGACTTCTACAGGATTTATTGCTTTCATCACCAATCATTTGAACATCATTGCTTATTGAACTTGTTCTCTCTCACTAAAAAGAGGTAAAGCTATAGATGTTACCATGAAATGTTACTCCCGTGAGTCTGGTACATAAAGAAGTTGCTCAAAAATTCTTGGAATATGCTGTTAAATAGAGTTTCAGGTGGTACCTGGTTTAAGTTTTACAGACATTTTAGGATTGTGGAAGATGTATTTTTCAGGAAAGATGTCTAGAGGTAAATACTGAGTAATTGTAGTTACAAAGAGACTTCCTCATTCCTACAGTATGTTGTCCTGCGATTCTTCAATTGACTGGTGTGAGATGGCATACGGATGGCATTTAGGGTACATTTGAGAGTTAGTGTGAAATTAAGGGCACAGAGTATGAACTACATGGCTTGCGACTGATTCCTAGTTTTACCACTGCCATTGTTAGTCTTTGTGCCTCAATTTTAAACTTTAAAATGGGGATAATAAGCCGGGCATGGTGGTACATGCCTGTAATCCCAGTACTTGGGAGGCTGAGAGAGGAGCATCATAGGCTCGAGGACAGCCTTAGCTATGTAGTGAGACTCTCAGCAACCTAGAGAGACTTGGTCTGTTTCAAAACAAAATGAAAAAGACTAGGGGTGTAGCTGGGAGGTAGAATGCCTGTCAGTTCAATCCTCAGTACCCCAAACAAAAATTAGAACAGAGATAATAACAGAACCTCACCTCTCCACATAGAGTTGTGGTGAATTTAGCATGAGTACTATATGGGGCACACCTAGAACCATGCCAGGCTCTCAAATGTTAGGCAGTTCTGAGTGTTAGCCATTATCATTAACGTTATTCACATTGGAAATACCATCATTTTTTCAGTATCAGAAAAATAGAACTTAACATAAGTAGCCATACAATTAATTAATTTTTCAAGCTTTTCATATTGAAGTGTTTTGAGAAACAATGTCTGTGTAGTGCTGGAGAAGGAACTTGCCTTTAACAATCCCTGGTTATTCATGGTGAGGTCCTAACAATCCTCTCCCCACTACGGTCAAGGTTCTGACCATGGGAGCTCCCAACCATCATGTTCAAGGTGTACTCACCTGTGGATATACTCCGAGTGCTTACAAATGGGTTGTCCTCTTTATTTTGTTCTATCACAATTAGCTTTTCAGAAGTAATGCTCAGTGGCAAAATACTCTACAGTTGTTTTGATATATGAATGAAGAATAATGGTAAGGGCTTTTACTTCACACATGTCCTTGGACATTGATACAATGACACAGAGTTGGTGTCATAACTAAGTAGGTCTGAAAAGAGATAACCATTATGATATTCAAGTGCTTCCTTTTTAGTTGGTCAAGCATTGCCTAAAGCTACATCAGGCCTCTTAATGCAGTCAGCATATCCAGAGTTTATGATTGTATTTTCCCAGAAAATTGTAAAGATTGGATATAAAAACAATGAGAAGACTATGCGGTTAGCTCTAAAGATTGGCCATAGTCACTGCAGAAAATGTGTAAACTCCCCACCCTCCTGTATCACTATAATTGCCTTCCAGCCACAGCAGTGCACTGTAGCTCTCAGTGGGAGGGATCTATGAATTGTTCTCTGGGTTCAGGAGGTAGGAGATGAGGTACTATTAAGTAAGTTAGAAATAAAGAATAAGTAGGAGTTATCTGTCTTGTGCATTCAATGGGGTAAGTAAAACATCTCAGGCAGAAGTTATTTTTTCCCTGGCTCTTCCTTAGCAAAACTTTAAGAGGTCTGTGGAAAAAAAATAGCTTTATTTTCACCACCTCCTCCTGCTCCTTATAGACTCCTTATAGAAACAAGGAGCTCATTAAAATTATACATATTATCTTTTGCACATCCCTTCTGCTTCTTTTGGGTGGAGGAGGCGAGAAAAGCCAAGAAAGCCATGAGAAAACTCACTGAGCTCAAAACTTGCATTAATACACTTAAAATAAACTTAGAATGTTCTTTTGAAATTTATTCCAATAGTTGGAATTTATTATGGGCTATGAACATTTGTTTCTAATTTTTTTTTTTTGGCACTGCTAGGGATCAAATGCAGGGCCTTACCCGAATTATGTAAGCATACTACCTCTGAGCCACACCTTCAGTCTTTCAATGAATATTTTTTTAATCTTGAGTTTATATGGGAAATTATTAATTGTATCTAGGTCAATGTCAACTTTAACGACTTAGCAACAGTCCCTCATGGTAGAAACTAGAATTTTTAGGGTAGTTACTGATTTTTCTTCAATTATTTGTGCTTTATTATCTATGGATCTATTCCTTAATCATTTCTGGCCATGTTTCTTCTTGCATCCAGCAAAGTACTTGGAAGAAATCTTTAATTTCTTTCTTCAATACTGGTAATTGAACTCAGGGGCACTTTACCACTGAGGTACACCCTCAGCCCTCTTTCCAGTTTTATTTTGAGGTAAGGTCTCTCTAGGTTGCCCAGGCTGGCACTGAACTTGATCTTTCTGCCTCAGCCTTCCCAGTAGCTGGGGTTACAGGCATGTGTCACCTTGAGGGGCTGCAGGAAATCTTGTTGAAGTCCCATGGGGCTAATGATTTGATTTCTTTTCCACTACCTGTAATATATAGCAGGACTGAACCTTTAGTGCATGTTCAGTAAATGCTTGCTGATTAATCAAGTATACTTTCCTACTTTTGCATAGAGTAATAGGGACTAATATTTAATCCCCAAAGCACTGATTATTTCCTAAGATATGCCGTAGAATCTGTATCTGTGTTTGTCATCCAGTTGTAAACCTTGGCTCAGAATTCCTACCTAGTCTTTTCTAATTTAGAAAGGCATGGATGATTTTCTTCAATTATAGTTAGGAGGTGGCTTGTCTCCACAGGGGCAGTATACAGTGGTGGCTCAGAACATTGGCTAATCCTGCTTCTGCCAGGTAATAGCTGTGTGGCCTTGGAGAGTGTAACAGTACTTACCTATTATTGAGAGCTAAATGGATGTAAATAAGTTAGAAAAGAGTCTGACACAATAAGGGCCATATTAGTGTTAGCTTTTATTAAAAGTTTTTCAAATGTGAGTTTGTGATAGCCCCTTACTTTCAGAACTGTGGAATATTTGGAATTTGACAAGCTGTCTGGAAACACAGCTGCTTATTTTATTTAGACTAGTTGGGGCCTTTTGCAGTGGGTTTCTTTCCCTTGACCTTGGATTCCTTCCTTCATCATAGACTTTTTCTTAAAGATTTTATTCTCAGGAAAGACAATAATCTTTATGTTTGGAGGAGACAGATTAAATTACAGACAAAATACTCCTGATTTGCATCAGGGTTTTCTCCTCACTGTACTGAAGATACATAGTCGCTAATGGTTTGATAGGAATCTGATAATACCAATGTGTAGCCAATTTAGACTTTAAAATTACATTTTTTTGAGGAGGGAATTTTGGGTTTTTCTTTTTAGTTACTTTATTTTATGTGAGAACATTTTAACTTATTCTTTGTTAGGTACTCAGAGACTATTATATATCTGTCTTCTGTTTTGATATTGAGGTATTTTAGAAACACACTCTGGCTTCCCTAATTGTGATAACATTGAAGTAAGAACTACAGATCACCAAGAAACATTACCTTCTAAGAGTCTGAAAATCTTTAGGTGAATATTTAAAAAAACTGATCTGCTAGATTGAAAAATGTACTCTTTTTTTCCATTGGATCTACACAGATTTAAATGACTTGATTCTAAAGTTTTCAAAATGTATTTATTCAGATCCATTATGAGAACTGGAGTTTGTGAGGCTTTTCTCTTTAACCCCAGGGAAACTGAACTAACTTTATAACTCATCTACAATTCCAAGTTATCAATTAGCTGTCAAGTTTGCTGCTTTTGCAATCAAATACCCTCTAAAATCCAACTCTAAATCTCTGTAGACTTCTTTCTAACCACATGTGAATCATGGTCCACTGTTGTAAAGTGCTGAATTAAATCAACCAGATGCTATTTCTGACTCTACTCCTCACTGTCAAAATAAAACTTCTAGTGGATCAATTAGGGAACATATTGATTTTTTAAAAGGCTCTCATCCTAGATAGAACTTATAAACCACAAGAGTATCTCTGTATATTTATGTGCAGACTTGATCAGTAACTCAGACGGTCCCTCCAGCCTTTGCCAGTGTTGTGCCAGAGTACAATTTGCAGTGAACTATGGTCTGTTTTTAAAAATGGGCCACCTGTGAGTATTCATTGCTTAATGCAAGCAGGAAATGCAGGCTCCACATTTGAGAGTGTTTTATTTTTGAAAGATGCACTTCAACATTAGAGACTAAAGGTTCTTAAATAACTCTGCCTTGCTTACAATAATCTCTATTGCTTATTGTCTATTTTGAGTAAGTCAACTCAATGGGAATTTTAGGTTACATATAATCCAAATTATAAAAAAATATTTTTTTTTGTTCTATGGGAGTATTTACTCCTTCAAAAGCATTAACTAATCAGATTTGTAAAAACACTTGAATGTAAATACTTATATAAAATGCAGAACACTGTTGGTTTAGGTTACTTATTTCTATTTTAAAGGTGGTGCTTTTGATTTTAATTAGCTCTTTATCCCATGTGCATGCTGACTTCATGTCATAGGACTGTTTTTATATTGAACTGCCAACTAAAATGTACAAATAAAATTTTCTTTAAAATAATCACTCTGTGAGAGATGACAAACTTCTTGAATAAATGTTGCTACTATCACAAATGTTTTTGCCACTGCTATTTTGGAATTGCATACAGATTGAGTCATACAGGTTAACTTCATGAAATTGAGTTTTAACTAGGAATAGTCTTACCCAATTTGATTACTAGCCTCTCAGTCACTAATCTTTGTCTTAATGAGTTGGCTGTAACCAAAAATTAAGTTCGTCTCAAGTAATGAAGATACTCACCAGTAATGGAGATTTCATAAATAGTCCTGCTTTGGAGCCATAATGACTGCTGACTTTGGGGGCTTTTATAAATATAAACAACTTTTCCATTACCCAAACAGGTAAAAATTTTTTTTTTTTTTTTTTTTTTTTT